>JAUJPO010100110.1:0-23074 GCA_032270745.1 Tiaropsis multicirrata | reverse complement strand
AAACAAATTCTGTAAAAGCATCAAAAAATGCCTAATTTGATACCCCTTTTTTGACGTATTTTTGCATTTTTTTAGAAATGATTTTTACTTAAAAAGTTTATAACTTGGTAAATACTGAACCGAATTTGAAAAGTTACAGCTCAAAATTTAAGTCACACTTTCCTCTCTCTAATGAAATAAAAATATTAATCAAAAAGCAATTCTTTTCGGCTCCAGGAGGCTGCAAAACACCGAAACTATTTTCTGGGACACCCGGTATTTTTAAGAACCCTTATTGAAAAAAATATTTTTGTATCGGAGTATCATCAAAAAGTGGAGAAAGTAACCATGGTTGACAGTGTTGGAGTTGACTGACCCTTTGTTCTGCTGTTTGCCTATACTACATATTAACGAATTACCTAATCCCGATTAGGCAACCTGACATTAATATGTAGTATAGGCAAACAGCAACAGTCAAGTCAAACACCCTCAACCAGGTTACTTTCTCCACTTTTCCTTTACCCCGCCCCCCTTTAATAGTCCTATAATAAGAATATCTCTGTGAGTTAGCCTAAAGATACTCTACTTTCGTTTTCTCAAAAAAGTTATTAAAAAAGCTCTTCCGGTTCTTGAGATATTTCATTATTTGTTCGTTTTTTAAGCAATTGATTTTCATGGAAACGAGGTCGGGCTTGATAAAATTCTTTTTATGAGAAGTTTGACCGTAAAAATAAAGAAATAAAAGGAGCCATAGAAAAAGAACGGAAAGAGCTTTTGATCTCAAATTTCCAGGAAAGGTTTTGCATAGTAAAAGTTTCAGAATGATCAAGTTTTTATTCCAAACTGAAGAGGTCAAAAAAAAAACATATTCTCGGGAAAAGTGTACAAATGGTTAAAAAAATAATGAAAATATCACTGAATTATTACTTAGCTGTAATTTAGCTTTCTCAAACCTTTTCTTGACGTTGTGAATACATTTAGAAGCCAGCGTATGCCACGAATCAGATAAATTCTCCATTTCCATCCGTAATGGTAACCATTGCTCGCGTTTGCCTGGTCCAAGTAAGTCTGAAGAACGAATAAATCATCGATATGAACTTTAGGTGTGTAATTTAGCCTTGTTGAGATATTGTTCTTTAGATTGAAAAGTCGTCTTCGAAAAATCTCTTATCCGAAAAAAACTAAAACCTTACCCGGACTGGAAGAGTATGTTATACCACTGCTTCATTAGATAACATTCAAAGAGAAACAAGTAGTAGAACATAGTCAAGCAACAAATTTTATACTCTTTACCTTTGAGAATACATCAAATTTCATCAGTATGAGGAATTCAACTCTCAAGGTAGCGAAGGTACCTTAAGGGAAGAAATTTTCGCGGAATTTAATTTCGCGGTTGAGGGGATTTTTTATCCACAAAAAGCCCTATTTTGCCCTAAAAAGCCCTATTTTGCCCTAAAAAGACCAATTTATATTACCCTCAATATTGTTTCGATAAGTGTTGTACATCTCCTTGATGCGCCTGTAACGGAAGGCCAACTTTCTGTTCCAGTCTACGCCACGTCGCCCAGCAACCGGGAATTGAAGGACACTTGCCGATGAGCTATTACAGAAACCATCACTTTCAAAATTGTAATCACTACAAAATAAATGTAATCCAAAAAGGAGAGTCTTTTAAGAAAGAAAGCAATCGCTAAGAAATCCTGTAGTTAATATTAAGTTGGACAAAATAAAGCTCAATGCATCCATCAATATTTTTCATAGTTAACAAAAAAAATATTTTCATACGAAATTGTGAATGACACTTGTAGCACTACTGAACTTTTGAAAAAGGAAACTGACTTCACTGGTTGCACTTACTTAAGATCTTGTCCTGTGTCATCAGTTGAAATGTCGTCCACATGCACCTGGTCACATTCCTTATGTTAAAAAAAATTCATTTTAAATAGTGGGTTTTCCAGAGGGTAGCGCTACTTTTCGAGAAAATTTTAACATTTTAGTATTCAACCCATAATGATACAAAGAAATTCTGGTTCTTGTCGTACAAATGACACAGGCTTCTGCTTCAAATTTGGGTAAACGTCTTTTACATGAAAATTTCAAGGCGTGACAATTTCGCGGGTTTTTTGCCAAAAATTGCATTTCGCGGCATTTTAATTTCACGGTATCCAAGACAAAAAGTGTATTTCGCTGTGTTCTTAATGTATTTTTCGGATAAATTTTTTTGCTAAAAATTACATTTTGCGGCATTTTAATGTCGCAGTCTAGCTCCAAATACATTTTTTCACGGTATGTTAATTTCGCGGTTTTTCGAACTCGACGGCAAAACCACGAAATTTTCATGCCGTGAAATTTTCATGCATTAAAGTAATTCGGTAGTGGAAAATATTACCTCAAGATCACTGAAGAATAAATGTGAAGACGCGATGTGGTAAATCATTTCTTCCAGTCGAAAACCAATGGTCGATGCTGTCGACGGATCCTGTAGAATGAGGGGAAATAGAAAACAACAAAGCATCAACACTTCAACCTCAAGAGTGCAGTAACCATTATATTAAGACTTTGGACACACAAACCAATTCTTTCTACTCAATAACCAGCCTTTCTCAGAAATTTAGAATTGGCAACAAGCTTAACCAAAACTGATGAGTTTAGGGTTGTTGTTTTTTTTTTTTTTTTTTTTTTTTGGGGGGGGGTCTTGATGACAGAAACAGCATGAGGTCAATTAAATGAACGTCCAAATTTCAAGAATCGCCCTAAAGTTTTTCATTATTACCTTGCCAAATTTCGATGCAAATTCTCCGGTGATGAGTGAATGGAAAACGATGAGAGTCTCGTCCAAATCCCAAATGAAAACTCGCTGAAATAATTGGAAAGAATGATTTACTCATTACCATACAGATTAAGCAAACAGCCATGCCACAATGTGCCCAGAAAAAAGAAATGTGGAAATAACTCAATATCCCACCAACTAAAAATGATAAAAGTAAACCCTTTTTCGAAAAGTCTTAATGGGATACAGCTTTTGAGAAAAGAATCGGACCGAATATTAGTTTTTTTTCAATTTTTGGCCTAAAAGTGCCAAAACGACCATAGTTAAAGCTGAGATGCTCTACCTTAAGGGAATAAATTTTCGCGGGAATAAATTTTCATGGCATTTAATAATTTCGCGGTTTTGGGTGTTTTTTACATTTTTGGCAAATTTTGGCATTTTGAGTTCTTTAAGATCTGCAATTTTTCCATGTCCCTACCCTACGGTTAGTGGAGAAAGAATATTCTTTGATGAATTATATGCGAGATAAAAAAAGAAAAAAATAAGGTTTCGGACAATATCTACTTGTGATGCTTTGTAAAGGTAGTGAGTGGTGGTTAAACGTAGTTAAGCAGTGGTCAGACAAATATATGATTTTAAGAAAGTAGATAGTAATATCTGATTTCAGAGTCATTTGTCTGCCGCAATTTGGCTGAAAAAGTTACTTCAAGCTTCTTGCTGAAATTTCAGTGAAAAAACTTGGTCAAAAAACACGTATCTTTTTTAACGAAAAATCTTAAAATTAGTTTAATTTTGGTGATCAAAGGTCAAATACTTGAGTTTTCTGTCAAAGTTTAATTGTAATAGGATGCAAAAACCATGAATGTCTCAGTTTTGTGTTTTTGCACGGAGACACTATATCGACATTAAAAAAAAGCAAACAGAGCAGTTCTAGACAAACTTGGGTTTTAGGTTTTTTCCACCCCTGGACAAGCTGTGCATGCTTACCACATAATGTAAGAAAACAAAATGGTTCCAGCGAGTTATAAACAATTACTATTCTCCCTGACTACAACACTTCCTATAGAAGTGAAAGCAACTATATTCATTTTGAAAGTTAAGTAATTTAAAGTATAATCGTCGATCGTACATTATTACTCAAATCTGATTGGTCGAGAAGGATTTTGAAGAGTAAAATTAATCTGTACGAAGAGTACAATTACACTAAAAATGTAAAAACACAGACTCGAATTTTCTAACTTTTTTCTTTAAAGATGTTAATGCATTGTTGACGTTTTCGAGTCTTCTTTTTTGCAAACGACGAAAAATAGACCTGCTATGTTCTGATGTCAATTGTTTCTATAAAAAGAAAGCTTGAAGTGACGTGAATTCCGTGAATTAGTTTGAAGAAGATTACTTGCGTTTTTACTTTTCCCCCCAATGATGAATTACCAATTTCGATATTTTATGGATGATTACCGTGGAATCGCACGTTTGTTGTACTCGTAACAAGGAGAAAATAAAGTAATTTGATCCTTGTCCTACGGACTCGGACAAACTACAATTTTTCTCCTAGTTACTCGTGATAAATCGTTAATTGTACTCCGAAACGTGCGATTCTAGTACTAATATGTTTAGTATTTAAACTTTTTGAAAATTAAAAATTCCCTGGCTGGTTAAGAGTGAAAGTTCATTCTCACATCATAAGAGTGTTCAGGATCAGACTGTGACGATTTCTTTGATTTTGATGCTTTCTTGACGCCATTTTGAACTTTGGATTTTCGACTGGATCGAGTGGGATATTTTTCTGTTGGGTTGTTATAATTGATAGGTGTACCATGTTCCATATCCAAATAAGAATTATAACTGGATTCATTCTAGAAAAAAAAGTATGAGTCAGTTTCAAATGAATGATTTCTAGATTATTTTCCCACTAAACATTAAACAGATCTAATACTGGACACATCATCAATCTACGCAACGATTAAGAACATTTTAAAAACATTTAGTTTTAAAGCTTCTTAATTTTTTAATGAAATATTGCGATTTTCTCGTTAAAATCTTTGGAACAGCGTACCGCGGTGAATCTTAAAAAACAGACATGAACTTCTGTTTGTACGGACGTTAATCCTGTCCATATTTCCTGATAATTGCTAGCGAAACTTTTATGATGAAAAATGCAATAACCTCCTGTCAATTTTTAGGCCTCCACCTAAGTGACGTCGCTGCACGCTTGCTAGGGATTGTATTTAGAAGGTAATGTTTTCATTGAAATTCTTTTAAGACTTTAAAGAATATAACGATCATACAATAAGACTTACTGGGAAATTCATCCGAGTTTCGAAATTGGACGAAGAGCTCGAGTGTAATTGATTGTTGTGAGTGGAATTGCCCAACAGAGGTATCGTTGGTGAAAAGGGTGACGCTGAAAGAAAAGACAGAAAACTTTAGATGAATTGAATCATGTACTGAGGTGATGTGTGTTATATCCCTGTAACAAGCAGCCAGATTTATAAAAAAAAGTAAAAATTGGTTGAGAAAAAGTGACGAGACATATATACAGTGGATGTTCTCTGCCTCTAAGTCACTAGGTTTTTTGTTTGAGAAAGATAAATAAAAACAAAATAAAGAAAAAAAGAATTAAGTCCAAGAAAACCATTTAATGAGTGTCCAAAATCATTTAAAATTACTCAATCTTTGTATGACATACCCGTTGTCGGTGCTTGTGAACCACCAGAATTATTACCAGCTATTGGACTTTGATTATATGATGGACCATTTGTAGGACTTTCAGGAACATTATTACTTCCAGTCATTAAAGGAGAATTCATTCCACTGGATGGGAAAAGTCCGTTATTTCCGAAAGGAGGTGGAAAGATTTGAGTCGATCCTTGGGAGGTTGTATAAGCTGGTAGCTTAGTGCTTGAACTAAATAAATTTGGGTATAAGTAGTTGTTGTTATCTGTGGAACCAAATTTCTGGTTGAAGTAGGGAGCATTAAAAGATCCAGTGTTTGAACCCAGAGAAGGATAACTGGTAGTCGGTGGTAAATATCCGGAGCCGGTAAACTGTGAGAGAGATTTTGAGATGATGCTTTGTGGTGGTGGAAAGCTTGATTGAAGCATGTTTGATGGTCCAAATGAATAATTGGAAGACGTCACACTACTCCGTCCATTAAACTCGGACTGACTTCCAGGAAAGTTATATTTATTGTCAAAATATTTTCCTCCCACTGGTGGACTATTACTGTTATTATGGTTGACAACACTATTTTCTGTGTATTTACCAGTACTGCTATCAAAGTATGGTGTCTTTGTTATGGTTTGTAATAAGTTACTGGCATTGTGGTATTGTTTTGTTAAACTGTTATAATCAAAAGTATCGAAGGGAGGATATGAAGATTGTCCTGTCGTTGGTGTATTAACAATCGATGGCATTGTGCTAGCTGTACAACTGACATTAAACATATTCGGTAAGTTGCTTGGTAAGTCATGTTTAGAAATGTCTGATTCATTAGAACTGTTTGTAGAATATGATCTCTCGGGTGTCTGTTTTGTAGTAGATGCTTGAAAACCATACTGGCCCCTTTGAGTGACAATATCTTCCGGGGTTGGTTTCTTGCTACAAGAAAAAAATCAAAGTATCGAAGTTTGTAATTTTAGTAGTAATATAAATGTACCATAAATTATTACAAAATATACGTTGAAATGTAAAATTCTGATAACTCATAATCGAAAAAGGTTCTTAAGATTCAGATGAAACTTTGAGAATAATACAAATTGAAAACTCTTATGTAAAATCAAATCTTATACTTACTTTTCAAGAAAGACATCATCCAGATCTTTTTCTATTTTTGGTTTCTTTTCCTGTCAGATAAAAATGGAACATTTGGTACAAGACATACTGAGACATTGAGGTTCTCAAGTTCAATAATGTCTTTTCCTTGAAATTATTTTGACTTTTTGATAAGCTCTATTAATGCTAGGGGTGTTTTACCTTTAAATACTCTGAGTTTTGCCTTTATAATACAGAATTAAATTTTTGTTTTACAAAATACACAAAATACACAAATTTTAAAAACCTCCAGAAGGCAAGATGGGATTTCATGATTCTACTTGAAATATGGGCCTAAAGTTAAGCCCAACTAAAATCTTGTTTTAAAAATTTAAAATACTCTGCTTGAATCTATTAAATTTGTCAAAAGATTTGTCAGAATTTTCTTTTATTATTTACAACTCTTTTTTTAAATGGTATAAAAAAGGGAAAGTTTGGTGCCATTATGTTTCAGGAAAAAATAGGGCCTGTAGAACAACCAATTAGATTTGTCTCACCTAATAGGTTGTATGATTTGGCTTGGATCAGAAATTGGCATTGGAGCTAATTCTTAAAAAGGGAAGTATTTCATCAAAAGATAATACACACCCTTGGCGTAAGTAATTCATCATCTTCACTTTCACCTGGAACTGATGAAGATCTCTCACTGAGGACTTCAGTCATGGTCATCTTTTTCTACCTTTTTCTTTTTAGCTTGCTCATAAAGAATAGACCTAAAATACAGAAAATATTAAATATGTCACAGGTTAAAATAGCCACTATAATCGTTATTATTGTTACATCCTTATTGGAAAAAATTAACCTTTTTAGACTGATGTCATTAGGACAACCCTAACCTAAAGGATTCTTTGTTTCTGTGTTACCAGGTGACAAAAGAAAACTCATCCGGGAGGCCAATTAGAGATGTTTTGTTTGCTTTTTCAAAATTTCTGAAATTTTCACATCCATTCTAGAGCTCATTATTTCTTTGCAGCCTGGTGACCTAAAAAAGATTTCTTACGACATACTAACTAAAAGGTATCCATAGTGTTGCAAAAATAGGCTGAAAAAGCCTCTGCAACACAAACCAAATAGAAAGAAACACCTTAGACACTAAATATGAACTTTGGTATCATTGTTTACCATCAATTTCCCAAACCTGATCATTTCAGGCATTTTTTTTTAAATATCAAGGCAATTCAAAAAACCTTCAGTAAATAAGGTCTTAGGTTGAGTTTTTTCCTCAATATCATAAAAACACTGTCTCTCTTGTGCCCCAGCCAGTAGGTACCAAAATCTCAATGAGATGAAAAACCTACTGCGTTGGGTCAAATGGGATTGTTCTTCCAATGGGTCAGAAAAAGGTTAAAATAGTTTTTTTCATCTGGGTTGACCACCCCAGTGGCAAGGATCCCATCGGATCATAGGGTCGTAAAGGCATGCAGAAACAGCCCTTACTGAAGGTTACTTATAACTTATTGCCATTAGTGTGACATAGACGTAACATGAACGTAATCTGTTTCAATCGAAATTCTAGCGGGAAAGTTTGATTTTCAGGCGTGATCGTTAAAATCAAAAATTGAAGTGATGGCGTGAATTTTGGGGTAGCTGGGAGGGTCTCTTCTAATAATTGACCTTTATGGTGGAGTGCAGACTAGACTTTTTATAGTATAGACTAGGCTATGAGTATAAAAGAAGGACAAAGAAGGCTAAGAAATCAATTGAAGTTCCTCCTTCATGGAGTGATGACATTGGCAAATAAAATTGAACCTTTTTTTTTATGGAGTTGACATTTGCTGTCAGCTGTCAGTCGACAGTGTTAAAACTATTAAATCTGAGTGGAAAGGGGCCTTTAGACATGGTACATGTTTTCAGCTGAGTAGCACAATGCCATGTGAGTTCAAATTTCTGACATTTTTTACTACCTTCGACCGGCCGACTTTTTTACCCAATAAATGACACAAACATTAGTTATTTGTGATTTTGTTGTAACATATTTCACTGTATATTTTAGCAAACCTTGAGGGACTTAAAAATTTATGTTTTAAAGGGGAAAGTGTATAGCTATAATCCCAAGAGCTGAAACAAAACCAAAAAAAAGGAAGCGAGAATTATTGTAAACAAATGAAAAAATTTGTAATTATCATTTTGATTATTTAGATTGAATTTTAGTTTGATTACGTGTTTGATTGTATTAAATTTTCTTAAAGCTTTGTTTTAGAGCTGCAAAGGAATTTTCCATTTAGTTTTCCTGAAAATTGAACACAATCGAACAAAAATTATTTTTAATTGCCGCAAATTGACATCGTCTGGAAGATTTACAGTATATATATACAGTTATTGTTTATCGACCAGAAAAAGTTCTGAAAACAGATATTGTAAAACAAAATGACGGTTTAAAGAATTAAGCAACATATTTAGGCCAAAAAGGTTAAAGAGATATTCATAGTTAAGCAAAATTTTTGAAAAATATATAAGAATATATAAAAAGAAAAAAGAAAACGAACAGATGAACGAAGACACGAACTCCACGTGCTTTTTAAAATCGAAACTTTACAGTACAGTGACAAATCACAGTTTAATTAGGATCAGATATCAAAGCCTTACATTTACCATAATCCAATTCATTGAATTACTAAAAGTCACAGTAATTGGAGCAGATAGAGAAATTTGCACAGTGATCTTTTGGAGTGCTTCAAAATTTCTGTGGGTTTTTCTTGATCTGATTGATTTTCCAAATGTGTGTTTTTGGTCTCGCTTGTTAACCCGATGCTGACAAATAAGGAAGAGAAAAATTGAACAAGCGAGTTTATAAACAAACTTTTCCTGCAGACTTTTCCAATGTAAACAAACTTTTGTTTATCATCTCGCGCGTATTTTCTTTGAAAGGGGAATGGTACGAGAAAAAAAAACCGGGGGTAAAAAACCCGTCTAAGTTGCACTGGGTTGTAAATTAACGAGCAAATTAGTTACCTTACGCTAGTAATTCGGTGCGAACCAGAGATTAGGCTTGTGAAAACCCCGTATGTTGTCCGTCACAATTCCCAGACTAGTGAACTTTCACAATCTTGTTTACTTATTACAAGACAACAAAGTGCAGAGTCTGATTAGCAAAATAAATACGCAAATTTTCTTATGTTTGTATTCAACAATACTTAAAAATCACGAAAATCAACAAAACAAGAAAGTAAAAAAAAAAAGTCACGAAAATCAACATAGTTTAATCATATTGTCAAATCCATCAACACAACGTATTGTTTGACAAAATGGTTCAAACAACACAAAACAAACACTTTGAGTAGAAACACAAAGTGACGTAAAAATCTAAATATTGTATATTTATGAGCAATTGTCGACAAAAATTATCCAATGATTCTGGATTCGAATTAAATTACGAAGATACATACTCGCTTGCAAAATATTCAAAAGACGCTTTTAAACTTATAATGCTTTTAACCGACACAACGATATAAATCTTTCCCCCTCGGCAATCTGCCGATACCTTGGTCGAAGCTAGATCTACTTTTGTGTCGCTGGGATCTGCTATTATCGAAGCTTTTGCAGCAACCTCTATTCCAGTGCGAACCGTCAGCGGCCATACGAGAAAAATGAAAGAAAAAGAGTAGGCTAAAATATCAGGAAGCTAATCACCCTGGGTACACGGTTGTTATCCTAGCTTTGAGCTTTATAGGTACGAAAATTATATTCAAGGTAGGAGTTCCTTATAAAAGACATATTGATTCTGATCATGTTCTGATCAACATGGAACCGGAAGATCAAAATTCAGTGAACGTCCAAGAATTTCCAAGTTTGAGCAAATTCTGCCTTATCTCCGATGATAAGTGAATTCCCAACCTGTGCATATACTTTATCAAGGGCGCTAAAAGATATACGCTTTTTACAAATTGAATTTTGAAAAGGAAATTATTGTGAAAGCTTTTTATTAAAATAGACTTTTTCACAACATATTTTTGAAGCTTAAAAGTAATAATTTTCTTTCAGTTTTTCTATTTTCTCAAAAAATTATAGGTTCTTCTATAGTGAGTAATTGTTCTATTGCGCATATGGCTCTTTTATTTTTAAATTTAATTCGCGTTACTGTCATAATTTTTTTCGCTTTTTAAAGATAAAGGTTTTATCGAAAAGTTAAATGAATAAGGTAACTAATGAGGAGAATGAAGAAGTAGAATAGTTCAAGACACAAAAAGCCGGTGAGGTTTTTTTGCGCGGGCAAACTTAACAGCGGTAGATTTAGAGTCGTATTATAATCCTGACTCTTACCAAAGCGCAGCCTTTTCTGGCCGCATACTCCAGTAACATAATTTGTTTCGAATTTTGTTTTAAAGCACGATAACGTTAAAGTAAAATCATATTCTAGAAACCAAGGAACTACAATATGTATGAAAGTGTGACAGAAATCCAACAAAAAAGGTTGGTTGAAAATACCGTAAAACGGGTAAATATCTTTTAGAGGGGAATACTTCGTCGGGTAAAATTTTCGTCGGGCAAAAATTTTCGTCACTTTTCCCTGACGAAATTATCCCCTTTAAGGTATACAATAGAAAATGACTAAAAGAAGTTTAAAATTAGAACAAAACAAAACGTTTGAAAGGGACAAAAACTTTAGCAATTAAACTTTAAACCACAGCGTACAAATCGGAATGGTAAAGTTTATCGGGTTTTGTATCCATACCGATATTAATACGGGCCCAATACATTTAAAGTTTTCTGCCACATCACATTAATCCGAAAGTTATTCTCTAAAAGTCATTTTCAACATTTCCGTGCTGTCAGATTCCTATTTGCAGGTTTATGAATTTATTCTCATGAGTCGTTAACATCATCTTCACATTAAATGTGAAATTGCAGAGATTGCGCATCATCTCTTCAACGTTCAATATTGATTGAATTGGATTCATCAAATTGTGTTTCCAGTCGTAGGCTATCTTTACTTATGAATTTGTCTGATGCAATTCTTTCCTTTTCAGATTTTTTGCTATTGTGTATGGAACAGAAAAACATTTTCAACACCATTACAAAACCGATTCTTCCAATGTAAATTCATTTTATGGTGATGCCCAGCGGACATATGACGTCGTTTCAACGTCGTTTCAACTTCCAAATAACGTTCTGACGTTAGAACAACAAAAACATTGTTTTGACGTTAAAACGTTTCGAGCCTGCTGGGTTATTCATCAATGCTTATTGAGTGTTTTTTTATTATTCCCAATGAAATATTTTGAGAAAACAATATATGATCTTTTGTAGTCATCAATTCAAATATCTTATTAGACTTGTCATTAGACCTTCTTATCCTGATCCATCCTCACAATCTCATTCTTTGTTATCCTTGGTCGTCACAGTCTTGGCAACATTCTTCGTTCAATTTCACCATATCGTCAACAGTAGTAGATCGATAAAAATTTATCTATGGCGAACATCCTAACTTAAACGTTCTTTTCCATCCAAGGTGTTTTTAGAATAACATCAGGTTTTCAAATAAACCTTTTTCAAGTTATAAACCATCAGCCCTGTTTATATCCAATACATATAGCGTGATTTGTAACTCAATCTTCCGAATCATATTTTTTGTACAACACGAAATCCGTGCGTGTGATTCTTTTTTCGCGGCCCTGGTGACAGAGGATTTTCATCCATTTTGTTTTTAAAACAACACACAACAACGGGTGGTTTGTATTCAAAATACGACAACCCCAGATAAATATTCTCTTCGAAAATAAAATCCAAGAAATCAAACTCTGTGAAATTCAGTATGCAGAGATCTAATCACCGAATATAAAATTTAAGACGATCAGGGAATAAAAATTGAAATATATATTTATATGCATATTATAAAAAAATGAAACTGGAAACTTAAGTATCTCGACTTACCTATTTTTGCTTTGTGTTTTTTGTGTCGTTTCACCCGTCTCTTCTTTTTTATATTATCCCGCGACCATATCATACTATATTTCTCTTCATCATCAATTTTAATCTGTGTGGAAATATAAAACACATAAAAACTCAGAGGTGTAGAGTTTTTCTATACAGTATATTTATTTGATGCGCGCGGTCCTGAAATCTTAATATGCGGTCTTCTAAACGTTTTCACTTGTACAAAAAAAAGAACTCCCTCCACCATCTTTGTTGTTTAGTGTGACGTCATTAAAACATACAATAGAGTGTTATTGTTTCTCCTCCAATCAGGAGGCAATCAGGATTAAGACAATACCTTGACTTGTTTACGGCGATGGCAAAAACGCGCCGTTTATTCCCCATTTATCAAATTTTTTATATAATTTTTTTTTAATTCAAAGACAAAGTCAAAAATTTGATACTCAGAGATATAAAAACCGCTATGTGAATGTATAAAAAAACTGATTTCCATTTATTTTTATATCATTATATTATTTTTTAATAGACGTTTTGAAAGGGTTTTTAAAACCAATTTGCTTCATTATCTATATTTTTTCGCTTAAATTTAAACAGTTGCTTATTTGGTAGCACAACGTCTCGCAAAGTTATTTACATAGGGCTACGCGCATGCGCCAAAAATTTACTGATTACTAATGGCAAAATTTTAGCATTCTAAAACCAAATCACCAAAAAAATTAGCTCCAAAAGGTTTTAGATTTTTATTTTGCTAAATTTGAGGGGGTAACAGTTTAGTTTTTTCATAACGTTTTTGTACACATAAGCTTTTGTGAAAAAATTTTGAACCAAAAGTTTTTATTCATGAAAATGTAATTTTTCATATTTTGGAAATTGGAGACGGGGGCAACAAAACACCTTGTATACACTGACATGAATAAAAATTTTAACAATTTTTTACAAGTTTTAACATGGATTTAAATTACAAATTGTAAAAATATGACTTTTGTGTTAGACTTTAAATTTCAAATTCACATAAGCATCAGTATCTTCTATCAAATTTTACGGTCATTTTGGAACGCTTTAACCCCCTGAAACATTTCTACTATATATATATTATTTTTATAAAATAATTTCTTATACAACAATGGATAGAAAGAATACTGTATTAAGTTTTGCCAAACATCACTTTATCTTTATTATAGGAATAAGGGGAGGGCTTCCGAGAGTGTCGAATCCCGAAATACCGTTAATCTTTTCATCAAATACCGTAATACCGTTAAAAAAAATTCAAAATACCGGTATCGAGTTAGAAAATATCACAAATACCATCAAAAATTGGCTCAAAGAGGCCTAGTCACGCCACGGTTTTTTCGCCCATTGAAATTCACGTATCTTTTCACCCATCGAAGTTTTGGTACCAACTAGGGCAGTTTTAGTGAAATAAATTCAACACGATGGATTAAATTTCTGCTTTGTTTTGGAACGGGGAAACGAGCACCAGGGTGGTACTACCCAGAAGACACGGAACGCTTTGTTTTAACGTCCAAATAATGTTGTTTCAACGTCAGAGCGTTATTTGAACGTCGAAACAAATGTTGGAATAACGTTGCGTGGCTGCTTGGTAATACGAGAATACGCCGGGTGATATAATTGCCAAATACAAGTGAGAAATTTCATGAAAATTTCTTTTAGTCATTTTGTTATTATAAATATATTTCTTCGGGATATTTGCAATTGGGGTAAACCAAAACACCGCGGTTTAAATTAGTCTTTGGATCTGTATTGCGCAAAATAAGGGTTTTGCAATACGACGTGTATGATTTTATCAAGCACATAACCTTGTCTCATTTTCCCCCAATATGCTTATGCAAAGAGAAGGAGAAGGCCACTAGATTTTTGTCTTGTAAATATGAATTTCTTGTCTGTTATGTATTCTTTTGATTAGAGGTTTGATGTTGTTGTCTTTTTTTATTGAGAAAAAGACGAAAAAGCACAAATAGTTGTCAAAAATATTAACAGTATCTGTCTCATAAAAATTCACTGTATTTAGTTTTTAGGCATGCGCACGTGAAAAACGTTTTGTTTCTTTTTCATTTTATTTTGCTTCTGTTGTTCAACATTTTATAACGAGGTAATCAAAAATCAATTTAGGGAAATCTTTTACGATTTACATTTTTCTTGAAAATTTTTCAAAATTATTTCTTTGTTCAATTTTAAACGATTTTCTTTCTTATATTATTTTGAGAAAAAAAAACTTTTTCTTCTATTTCAGCCAGAAATTTTGATTGTTGAAATATTAATATATTTTCAAAATTGCCTATCTGCCCTGAAAACTAGACGTGAGTCCTAAAAATGGTTCTCATGAGCGAATATAATTATAACCCTTGTTATAACCCTTGAAACCAAACGATAATAATGATAAAACATTAAAAAACTTAGATGGAGAAATTTTTTTTTCTAATTTCTAAAAAATTCACTTGGTTATTATTATGGGACATACGTTATGAGATATATTTTTGCGGGGATTAAATTTCGCGGATGAGCGGATGGCCCCTTTCCGAAAATATCGCGGATCGGTCCGAAATCCGCGAAATTCATGAAATTTTATCCCCGCGAAAATTTATCCAAATAAAGTAGGAGTCTGGGACGAGAATTGTTTGTTGCTATGTTACGAGAGATTGAACAGCTATGCGGTTACGTTCATCTTTCATCACCCTTTTATGACATGAATTTAATGTGTTTTCAAGCATAGTATAGAACAGACAAAACCATCAAACCATCAAACCCCCACAACCATTTTATCTAGAGAAAATTATATTGAAATAAACAAATTGTAAAATTTTTATTGCTTGGTTTATGATGAATAATCCTGAAATTCTTAACTTTTTGGTCAAAATCATCCTGAGTATTCTTACATTCTATCAATCCCAGTCTTTTCACAATGGCCAGGGGTGAAATGGAAAACTAAAAAGAAAAATAGGCTATAAGAATCGGCTTGAGAAAGAATTTAGATGTATTTAGGAATAATTCCCAAACATGAATTAGACCTTGAAAAATTGCAATATTCATAGGAAATTCATAACTATTAGGCCAATTTCATCATCAATTTCTTATAAAGTGTATTCTTATAAAAAAGCGTGTAAATTATGAAAAAATCTAACAAGGAATTAATATTACCTAAGAACTATGGAAATACAACTGATTTTCCCTTCATTTCTTTATGTTCTACTAATTGTCTCTAATAGACGCCCCTGTGCAAACTCTACTATATAGTTGTGGTAATTCATAGTTTTGTTTTAAAGGATTCGAAATAAAAGTATTTTCAATCGATCTTCTTTCTTCCTGGAAATTAAGATTTTGACATTTTTTCAACCACCAGCAAATCAGTTTTCGAAAATTTTCCAATTATTGTTCAACCTTGTTCCGACTCATTTGCTGCTCTTTTTTTATAGCAGTTTTAATTGAAATTTAACCAATCAATTCCTAATTGGAGAGCGTGAATCATGGAATTAACAAAACAAAAAAGACATTAGAATCCAGGAAGTTTGTGTCTTTTCCGAAACGAAAGTAATTATAAAGTTTTTCAGTCAAAAAAAAAAAAAGATGAGACATTATTTTTGTCAGTAGGGTGCCTCTTTGTATTTCTTTGTTTTAATACCACTGGGGTGAGAGAGAAGATCCGATTTTCTACTGGGACTTTTTTGGGCGATTTTTCCAGTGGGGATGTCGATGACTGCTTTTCAGTGGGGGTAGCCAGTGGGCCACAGAGACAGGGTTTACAATCGAGGAAATAAATAGTTAGCCAAAGAAATGCTCAGTTTTCAATGAAAAATGTTAAACTAAACTTTAACTTTTAACTAAAAGCTAGATCAACACTAGAAGACGAAACAGTTGTAAAGTCTTTTAAGATAATTCTGTTTGTCAAATACGAAAGGGTCAAACGAGGTCAGATTGCACTATCTAGAAATATCTACTCATCGCTAACACTCGAGTAATTATTTAAAAAAATACAAAAAAAATATTTAATACACAAAATTGCCATCGGAAATTGTGGGTAAATTTACTCCATGCGCCAATTTTATGTTACTCCAGACCCGCATATCCCCTCCCTGCACAATTTTTTCTTTCTATAAAAGAACATTACTTTATTCGCAGAAGATTTTGGGATTGACGGGATTTAAATTTTGTGTCTTTTTTTCCTGGATTCTATAAAATATATTTTGTTATTACCAATATTTTGTGAAAACAACCATTTGAATGTTTGAATGAAACAGTTTTCTTTTGAACATTTTTCAATCAATATTATTTGAGATGGTGTCAGATAACGTCTAATTTTTCATCTGGCCCAATCGAAACTAAAAAATATCGCACACGAAAAAACCTGTCAATAACCATAGAAATGAAATTTACTCCGATTTTAGTAGAGATTAGTTTCAAAATTGGAAATTTTGAAACTGGGTTACGACTATCCAACTTACTTACATTACAATAATATATATTTTCATATAATTTGATATCCTATTTAAATTAGTTGAAGAAAAGTAAAACTCGTTTAAGGCCGAATCCTAATTTATGTAGATTTTAGGTATAGTTTACTCTCTCTGATTCGAGTCTCATGGGATATTTTGTTCGAATCACAGAGAGATTTATATAGTAAAAATTCTCCTTAATTCGACAAAATTAGGAGGGCAAAAAGAGGTGAAAATTCGAATTGGAGAGATAAATCTGTATTCAACGTGACAACGTGTGTTCGATGTTTAACCATGTTTGAGTGACTGGTAAAAATGCTCAAAGGGGCACAAGCTAATCATTCTTAAATCATTCAATGGAAAATTGGACATTCGAAAAAAAAAAAAACATTTGAAACTATTAAAGGCCACATCAAGAATTTGAATTACAGATATAATTTTGCGGAGGGAACCTGAGGAATTATATAGTTTTTATAGAGATTTGAATAATAGAATCTGTGAGAGTTTTTTAAAATAAATTGTTGTTGATTTTTATTTTCTTCGAACCATACCTAGAATGATTCGAATTATAGAGAATTGAATAAGTGAGAGTCCGATTGTACTTCTTTGGAAAATAGCAAGGAATAACGAAAAATATTTTTCATTGTTTTCTCTGAGTTATAATTTTTCTTGACTGACAACAAATTATAGAGAGTAGTTGACTCTCCATCAAATAAAAGTGGTCCCTCTACTTATAATCCCAAGTTGAAGGATTTGTTAAGATCTTAATGTTTCCTTATCTGACGCCAATAATATCAAGTAAAATCATCATCATCAACATTTAAAAAAAAGGGCAACAAGAAAAATCGCGGTTTTTTTAGTGAGAAAATAATTCCAAGATGGCGACAAGACCCATAAGTAGTGAAAAATCAACCGTGGAAATGTGGTTTGATTACGATTTGATAAATGTAATAAACTAACCAAAAAAATACCAGCATATTTTATTTTTCATGAATTTCTTTTAGAAGTTTTGAAGACGTCAAACAATAATGAATTATCATAATTTCAAAACTGCAAAAAAACAAAACAAAAGTACACGAAACACATGAACAATTTGCATCGCAAAAATTATTTAACGATTTGTTACGATTCTTACAAAAAAAGTCAACGCAAATGAAGTGTTGACAGGAAAAAGGTCAGCATAAAATAAGAAACAAGTTCAAATTGCGGAAAGAAATGGCCGTCCTGAGCTACACAACAACAATAACAACAAGATCAGCATTTTCAATTGCTGGATTTTTTGGCGTCCCTCTTTGAAATCACAAAGCGAGCTTTTTATCTTTTAATATTAGGGAAATGACACATTTGTCAGGGGGAGGGGCTAATAACAAGCGAAAAAAGAGAAGATATTAGTGTATAAAAAAAATCTAGAAAATTAAGCTCAGGGAATGATGGGCTAGCTACCAGATAGTGCAGTGGGTACGGGCATCATAAACTTTAAGGAAACAGAGAATTTCCGTACAACCTAACCACATAAAGAAGTTGAGGTGACATTAAAAGGAAGACATAAAATAACACCTACTTTTCAGAATCATTTAAAAACCCATATATGCGGTGAAAAGGAATCATAAAAATTCTTAAGGCATATTATAAAAGTTAGAAGCTCGTTTTGTAAAGGCCATATTTTTTTCATCAAAGTAAAACAAAAGTAAGCACTATGTAATGTTTTGAAAAGATTAAGCAAATCTCTTGTAAAAATACAGACAGACAGACAAGTCGGAACCCTACCAACCACCACAGGAGGTTCAAGGTCTCTGCTAACAAGCCAAACCGTTTTAACTCAAGGAGGGAAATAATAAGGTATTCACTCACTTGATTAGCCTTTATCTTATTAGCTTAAGTAAAGATTGAAAAGTTTTAAGGTGACGGAATTTCTATAATTTTTTAATGTATTAGGCTGACTCTTTCAAAAAAGGATCGATTTGTAGTGCGCAGGCTAAACATGCTGAGAAACAACACACAATGAACTTATTTTTTGAAAAGATTCACTTAAAAAAAACGTCGATTTGCATCTTAACTATATCAACATAACCTTTTCGACCTTTGATGAAGCAAAATGGGTGAAAGGACTTATGAATTGATGTACAAATTTTGATTTTTGAATCCAAATCATATTCATAACTTGTTCAAAATCTGTTTGTTTTGTTGTTTTTTGAAATACGTGTTTCGTCATGTTCTTATGAAATTTCGCTTTCTATATTTGCATGATGTTTAAGTATGTGGCATCTTTTGGTGGTCTAAATTGAACTCTTAGAAGGATCCTGTGAGCTTGTAACGTCTTCTGGACTTCTAAAAGAGGTCTCCGTGTGATTTTTATACTTGTTTGGACGAAAATTTAATTTTTGAGTGATGAAGAGCAGGGGTGGGAATTGATTATTTTCGTATTTGAAAAGCTCAAAATAGATGTTTAAATTCTCTAAAACTAAGTAAACTTGGTTTCAAAATTACGATCAAGAATATATCAATACTTTTGAATAAAATACAAAGCAAAGCTAAGCAAATATGTCTAAACAAATTTTGTCTGTAATTTACATAAAGAGTATATAACTTTAACTAAGTCATGGACAAATCGTTATACGAGGCCCCCCATAGTCACCCCTCATTTCACGCATTCACGCAAATATTTTTCGAAATTCACGCAATCCAGATTTTTCCGAAATCGGGGAAACTTTCACGCAAATCGGGGAAATCGGGGGAAATTTAGCAATTCACGCATATAAAATTCACTTTACCCCCCTTAAATCCAAACCCCCCATACGAAATTTCTTAAATTTCCAAACCCGAAATACTTCAATTTTCCCCAACTGAGAACACTTCACGTTACAGACAATATTGATTTTGGTTTAAAGTCTCATTGAAATAAAATGCAGTACCATTTTAATTAATCAGGGGGACCTATCATGGTTGGGTCCGACTATGAAAATTTTAGAAAATATAACTTCTATATAAGATCAGCTAAAACCCTTCTAAATTAAATCATTTCAAAAAAATAATTCCCAGACTTTCCAGGTTTTTTTTGACCGCTGAAACCCTGCAAAGTCTTTTAGAATGAAGAGTATTTGCAGGGGCCATGACTCGTCTTTGAAAATAAACTAAGAGCAGGGCCCATACTACCATTTTTAAAGTGAGGGGACCAATTGAAATGACAACCTAAGTTAGAGTCAACCCGAGGCGCCACCATGGTTGGCGCAGAGGGACCAGATTTTTCTAGTTTCTAAGGTGCTGAATCGGCTAAAATGGACTTGTTTTTCTTTTTGTTGTCTTCTCAGTATATCGACAAAGTTAATTGTTTACCCAGGGTTTTTGATTATGTTTGAAAAACTTTTACTTTGCCAAAAAGTGGAGGGGCTATGGCCCCCCGCCGATAGCGTGGGTCCTGAAGGAGGCCATCTAGATTGGCTAAGCCTTTTTAAAAAGATATTAACAGAAAGATATAGTGAGAAGTTACAATCATCAGTGCAAGTTATGAGAATGATGAGAAGAAACAAGAGTTATGATATGATAGAAAATAGCTGTTTTTTACTTGATACTCGATAACTTACTGAGACTCTAAGACGAAGTCTTTACACAACGAAGTTGTTCTATTCCCAACGAAGTTGGATAAATAAGTCAAACAAATAACTTAACATCTTTCTTTAAAAAATATATTTTCTTGAAACTAGTACGTGAAAAAATTAAATAGTCCGTCCCAAAAATTAGAAAATGAAAACAAGGCATTATACTCTACAATGACGTATTTTACATTGTAATTTGGTCTGGGTATCGGAAAACTAATACCGTTTTATTCAGAGAAACATTTTCCTGGCAAATCCTCGACTTAATGAAACAATCTTAGGTTACTTTAGACATTTTATGATATCCTATACGAAATAATATCAATTAATAATATCATCGAAAGGGAACAGATATCAGAGACTCTTTTTTTTACTTTGAAATTGAACTCAGTGGAAGGTAATACAGCTTTATTAAGGGTGATATCGTTTACGAAAACGTTATAATGTTCAAACATGAGTAATTGTAAAATCAATGTACTTCAAAAAATTAAACTACAGTTGACTCTCTCTAATTCGAATCCCAAGGGGAAAAATTTTTTGTTCGAATTATAGAGAGATACGAATAGTAGAAAGTCTCTGTAGTAGAGAGTCTCTTGACGGTGACTTTTATTTTGTTCGAATAGTAGAGAGATTCGGATAGTAGAGATTCGAATTAGAGCGAGTCAACTGTAGAATTATGTCGAGCTGGAAGTTTTTCAGGACAGAAAGAAATAAAGTCCCCATAGTGTGATGAAAGTATTGATAAAAAAACAATCAAAGCAATATTTTAAGGTTTTAACATTAAGCCGAGATTTCTCTCAATATCTCTTTCGAAAGTTGAAAATTTTCAGCGGACAAAAGAGCACAGAAGAGCTTGCATTTGAGAGCTTGTGACGTCAATGAACTATATAAGGAAATTTTGTCCGCGCGAAGTCGTCCACTCGGTGAATGGAAACCCGGCTTTAAGCTTCTGTTTCTTATCGAACAATTAGGAACGACATTACATTGTTTTAAAGTGAATTGCTCAATTCAGTCTAAAAAGGCGAGACTCAAAAAGTACATCATCAGAGAGGATGCATAAATTTTTGAAAGAAAGGAAAGAACATGTGAAATAACTGCTGACAGCCAATTGACACCTCAAACGAAAGATGAGCGAGAGAGAGAGAGAGAGAGAGCTTGTAAGACAAACAACTTAACGTTGTGTGTGTGATTTCTTTGAAACCAATGAAACTATTAGTGGTACAAAGTACTAGTGACAAAGATTTAGCGGTTATTTTAGCGACAAATTAAACGCAAAATAGACTTGAAAATTTTTAACATCTGGCTTTCCAAAATAATTATGGATTAATGAAGAAGATTGACAATCCTAAAATTGAAGGCATTTCTTCCTCTTGGAAACATTATTTAATGAAAGAGTTTTGGTCCTAAATATATTTTTATATTCTAATTCTTGTGACTGCTTACTAACTATAGACATCATCAAAGAGATAAATAAACACCCCTGTCTCACTGACCCGGTGGGAAATTTCTGAGGAGTGGTGAGGGTTAAGAAATCTGCATGTTTTTCCACGAAGGGATTCAAATAATTTCCAATGCTCTCACTATAGAAAAACAGCACATTTACTTCAATTTCTACAACGAATAACATTACCATAACATTATGCTATACTCAGAAACGGATAATCAGAAATTTCGAGGTTTCTTATGGAAGTCAACACTCTCCGTTAGAACTCTTGACTACCTCCACTGCGAAATACTTTTTTTGTGAAATAATAACTACGCGGGTCAGTAATAATAAATAGATTGATGGAAAAAATGATCTTTAAAAATGTCAAACCATCACAGAAATCTTATAAATTAGGTGCAACAGAATGGGTGTCACAACGTTAGCAAGTAAACTAAAAGAAAGTCCAAGTAGCAAAAAGAAAACCTCCCATCAACTTTGTTATTGATAACACGTGAAGTTGAGGGATCCCGGTGATCCTGATTTCGATCCACCCACATCGGGGAACCTAGAGTAGTGTACTGACCGGAAGTAAATTAGTGAAAAAAAGAACAACTTCTAGTAGAACTATTAAACGAAACAGAAATTAAGATATCTAACCTGTTAACTTCTGACTTCAAAAATTCTATCTTTTGCATCAAGATAAATCTGTAAAAAAGAAAATAATGATATTTAGTAGAGAAGTTGAAGTATAAATACAAAACAATTTCAATATTCAGCCAGGCTTAAAACTTTAATTAAAATATTAATTTTGTTTTGTGCGCGTTAATAATTTGATTAAACAAAGGTTTTGTTTCAATGACAGACACAGTAATCAAAACTGTAGTTTTTAATGATAAAAATTTGCGAAAATTACTCAGACGTAGAAAAAAACACTGAAAATTTTGATTACAGTAAATAAACGTAAAAATATGTCAGGAAGAAAATGTCAATTTTTCAGTGTATTTCCAATTTCAATGTCTTTTTTTTCTAAATTCTTTTTAAATTTTTTACAATACTCACAAAACTAATAAAATTAAAAGATTTTTAAAAATAACATCAATCAATCAATCAATCAATCAATCAATCAATCAATCAATCAATCAATCAATCAATCAATCAATCAATCAATCAA
>JAUJPO010099999.1:0-23075 GCA_032270745.1 Tiaropsis multicirrata | reverse complement strand
ATTATCCAACGCAAAGTGGAGAAATCGCACTTGTATTTTCTAATCTTCTTCAAAAATCAGGTTGAAAGTGATAGTTATCACTATTCCTTGTTAATGTCGGCATATGTCGGCAAATAGTTCGAACCTTGATTTTTTACCCTCGGCAAATAGTTCGAACCTTGATTTTTTACCCTCGGCAAATAGGTCGAACCTTAAAAAAAAGGATCGGCAGTTAAAGGGTTAATAAACGTACAGGAGAAAATAAACGTACAGTCAAGTTTAAACGCTCTGTTTTTGTTTTGCTTGAAAGACACTAAGGATGAAAATAAATAAACGTATATACAGGTGGAAATAAATATATGGCAGAGGGGAAACTGCTCTCAAAAAATAAACGTACAGGACCTAATAAGGAAAATAAAGGGGAGAATTTCAACATGAAAAAAAGTAAACGTACATGTACGTTGATTAGGGACTCGAGAGTAGGTTTTATTCCCTCATATATGTTTATTAACTTTTAGCCTTTTTTCCCTCTACGTTTATTCCCTCACCTTCGTCTTCGTTTATTCAGCACTCAAGAGAAGGGGAGCATTCAAGCATTCCCATTTTGTCCTATTTTTTCCCCTTTGTTTGTCGGCGTTTGCTTCAAGGTATATACCCCTGATTTTTGCATTTCTTTCACATTTATACACTTTCCATCTAACACATTAACCATCAAATGAATGTGTCAATTTGTTTGTACTGACATTATTGACGCCCCCTCCCATGTTTGCTTTTCTGTTGACCCGCCTCTGCGACAAATGTACTTTTTGAATGCCCCCCTAATCGAACTGTTTTTAGTAAATCTTTTTCAGTCGATTAAAGTTCAATTACTGTAGGTTCTATCTTGATAAAGACAGTATGGCTAGGTTTTTGCCACCCAACTTTTGCATGCAGGAATTACTGTATTGGATAAATTTATAAGTATATATATAATTTTTTATGAGAATTGAAAGTAAAAGCAATATTTGGTAAAATAAAACTTATATAAATATAGCTATATAATATACATTTGTCACAGATTTTTCTGTGAATTTTTTTAAATGAAAGGTGGTTGAATATAAAGCTCAAATCTACCCTTAATTCTTTTCTTTTTACCCTATAAATTTACAAAAATTGTAGCCAATTTTTCAATCTTTGATTTCTATTTCTCGGTGAGTCATACTTTTTTTAATATTTACGTAGTTTAGTACTTTGTCGTCCGATTAAAGTTGGTAATCAAATTTAAATCTGCTTTAATCAAACTGAATTTGTCAAACTTAATCGAACCTAATCTAACTAATCAAAAAAGTTAATCTCACAATTTTTGGATTTTTCAAAAGTTCGATTAACCAAACTCTTGTTGTTCGATTAAGTTCGATAGTTCGATTGGACCATTCCAGAAAACCCCCTCCGGACGACACAAACTTTTGAACATTTTTTGCGTCTGAAATAAATTCAATATCCCAGAACCCTTCGAAATTCCATGGATTTTTAACAAAAACTGAAATTCAGAAATTCCAAGTTATATTCTTTGTTTTTGAATTAAATGCCTCAGAAATACACACATTTTCTTCTTTTGCCTCAGAAATTTAGAATTTTGGAAGAAATGCTTTGATTTTTTGTTTTGTGTCGTCCGGGCCCCATTTAACGGACAAAAACATGGAATGGCCCATTTATAATAAGACGGTCTGGAATAGCCATAGCCATAAAATCTTCTAATCTGCCAATAAACTAAAAGCTAATAAGACTTCCTTCACAGTGACAGTAAACTAGAACAAATTCAAAGTTATCACACTTTTGAGAAAACTGAAGTAAAAGTGTGCCTTGACAGCTTGAGTGACCAGTTGGAGCTAGAGAGGAAGGCATATTAGTCCAAGAGAAAAATCCCCCATCCCCCTAAATATAAATATATATCAATGTATCTCCCTAAATATTGCCATGAAAGGTTATCTATCTCAAGAAGCTGAAAACCAAAAACAAATGGAATTCCATGGAAACAACCATTCAAGTTTACAAAAACATCTCAAACTGCACCAGCATCAAGTTTCCCTTTTGGTTTACATTTTTGTTTTGACGAACCCTGTAGCCAAAAAGCTACAATCAGAAGTACCGGCCGTGTCAGTAGCCTCCAGGCTAGCTAATTTTTAAATTTGGGGTCCTCCGTCAGGGGTCCTCTCTAAACAAATTTGGGGTCCTCCGTCAGGGGTCCTCTTTAAACAAATTTGGGGTCCTCTGTCAGGGGTCCTCTGTTAGGGGTCCTCTGTTAGGGGTCCTCATTAAACAAATTTGGGGTCCTCCGTCAGGGGTCCTCTTTAAACAAATTTGGGGTCCTCCGTCAGGGGTCCTCTTCAAACAAATTTGAGGTCCTCTGTTAGGGGTCCTCATTAAACAAATTTGGGGTCCTCCGTCAGGGGTCCTCTTTAAACAAATTTGAGGTCCTCTGTTAGGGGTCCTCATTAAACAAATTTGGGGTCCTCCGTCAGGGGTCCTTTCTAAACAAATTTGGGGTCCTCCGCCAGGGGTCCTCTCTAAACAAATTTGGGGTCCTCTGTCAGGGGTCCTCTTTAAACAAATTTGGGGTCCTCCGTCAGAGGTCCTGGGGTCCTACGTCCGCTTTGAACAATATGCCAATAATAACTGGTTTGGAGGTCAATATCATCCGTATTGAACGACAAAACAGTTATATTATAAGCAGATATTCAATAGGCTAGCATTGGTTATTGAGACTTATTAAACCGAGGTGGTATGATATTCAACGACGCGAAGCGGAGTTGAATATCACACCACCGAGGTTTTAATAAATCCAATAACCAATACTTATGCCTATTGAATATATGATTTATGTACTGATCTAAAATAAGATATTTGACCTGTAAAAAATAATTTAAAAGAGCCCAAAAAAACTTAGAGGTCAAATATCTTCTGATCTGTATGCAGAAATAGACCATGGGATTTTCTTTACACAGAGGTCAAATATCTTCTGATCTGTATGCAGAAATAGACCATGGGATTTTCTTTACACAGCAACTTTTATGAAAGTTGTAAAAAAGATGAGCTACATTTATTTTAAAATGAAAAGTTGTTTAGAAACTAAAAATTTGATTATATACATAAAACAAAAATCAACAGTAATGGGTTGTGGTTCAAGTAAATCATCAGTGGCTGTGGTAGAAGACAGTAAATCTCCACAAGATAAAGAAAAGAAGAAAGATGTACCAAAAGCACCAAAGAAAACAACAAGTTTAGAACATTTTCAAGTCAAGTCATCAAGAACTTCCTTGAAATCCGAAAAAAAGACAAGTAGACCTTCATCTGCAAGCCCAAGTGTATCATCAATCATGGAATTAAATAATAACAATAACATTGATAATATTTCAAATAAAGAGTTGCAAAAAAGTTTGATATCCTTACAAGAACTTTCAAAAAAACCTTCAACTGCAAGTTCATCAAAGAGTAGTGACAGCGGTGTTTATGATGAAAATGAAAGGATTTCGTCTGGAAAAAGTCGGAAATCATCTCTAAATTCAGGTAGGAATTTATATTAAAGACTAAAATAAAATGGGAAATAAATTATTTTATTCAATTTAATTTATGAACCAACCTTACCAAAAATTAGACACTCTTATTCTTTAAGAAAAATTAATCATAGGAACTATCCATATTCCAGAAAACCTCTGACTCAATCACCTAAATTTATAAAATGTTAATTGAAGATTTCAACATTTCAGTTTCTACGAAACCACCTTCAGGAAAAAAAAGTTCTGCAAGACAAAGACTCCTACGAATTGATGATCAAACGCTGCAAGATCATCAACAACAGTTAGAAAATGATAAAAACCAACAAAACGTTGCAAACGGTGACATCAGCGTCGTGTCGAGACCGAAATCGAGGTTTGGAAATGTAGCCTTTGATTTACTGATAGATGCACCGGAGACTGGTAATATGAAGAAAAGACCAGATCTCTTACCAGTTCTTGAACAACGTAAAAAGAAAAAAGCGAAGAAAGTTAAAACGAAAGAAGAAATTGAGAAAAAAATGCAACAGGTTGAAGAACGGAGGAAGGTTGGTTTTTGAATGATTTTCCCTCTATTCCTTCATTGAACTTTAGTGAACGTTCAGTTAATTTTATGTTTTAGAAATAGCAGGTATGATTCTGGATTAATCGCTGCACCTTCCATGTTCAGATTAGTTCAAAGATGGCTGTTAAATGGTCAACTCAGATCACTTTTAAAAAGAGATTTCAAGCTACCAGATTACCTACCAATAAAGTATTGACTCTTGGTGAACCATAATGTGTTTCTGAATGAATAACAGGGAATAACCAAAAACTTTTTTAAATTTCTTTTTTAGATGCAAGAAATTGAGAAGCAGATGAAAGCAAAACAGTTCCAACATCTATCAGTTCACACAACAGTTCAACCTTTTTCACCTGAAAATGAAGACGAAGAAGAAGAACATGAAGTTAAAGAGGTGACAGTACCTTCAATCTCTTAGTTCCGAATATACTAGTTTCTTTTTTGTTTTTTAGTTTTGAACGATGGTTTGAGTGCCGATGAGTTTTGTTGCAAAAGTGGAACAAGAATATTGACAAGTAAAGGTGGAAATGAGAACAGTTATTCATCGTGTTAAAATGATCTAGAGTTGTTGTAATACTTTGTTCATGTCAAAGTATAAGATTTTTTTGTAAAACGAAAAGTACAACTACAGTACAGCCTTTCTTATTTGGGTTCCCTAGTGGAGATTATAGCAGAAATTGATGGATAGGTCTTCAAAAGGATCAAAACATGATCTCCTTTATATCTCAGTTGGATCATTCAAACTTTCATGATTTTTTTCTACCCCGCCTGCAGTTTTACAGTGTTTTTGGAGAGTTTTTATAAGTTCGTAAAATATTCTGAACTGTTGCTAAAAAGGGTTATACATGTACCTTAAGATATCATTAAATAGTATTTATTTGATGGAAATGTAAATATGTAATGCTTTATTATTATTATATAAAATTACAATGTTTGCTACCAGAATGTTTTTACCAACTTTAATCAGAGGGACAAAAGTAGTTAGCCGAAATAACAGATTTTGAGAGGAGAAGAAAAGATGATTATTCAGATAATAATTGAATTTCTCTAAAGTTATCCTCATAACGTCCGCAACTGCTTAGGGCCCCTCATTTATCAAGAGTGTTTAGTGTGTTTTATTTTAATGATGATGAAATTACAAAACATACATATTTTTGTACATAAAATAATTGATTTTTTAAGGGAAACATTAATTTTTAATTGTAAAAGATTTATTTTTTAGAAACCAAATATCAAAATATAAATATTTTTTTAAAGAACAAACTTTAAAAGTTGACTTTGTAAGAAATAACAAAAAGCCGTTACGTTACTTGAAGGGTCGTCATGGTTATTTTAAATGCAAGTTACTTAAGTTTTACCGAAGATAAGAATTTGAGTGTTTCGATTGTTCAAGACTTTTCATAACAAAAATGCTAATTCGTTTACCAATCGCAGAGCGTATGAAAATTTAACTCAATTTGACAGTTGAATTTCTAAATTAGTCTTTAAATCATTTTTATTTTTACAATATTTACCAATCTTTAAATTAAAATTAAATCCCCAAGTACCTTCTACACATCAGTGGTAAGCTGATGTCTGTGATTATGAGGTGAAGAAGGGACAGTGTTTTGTTGTGAGTGTGAAGAGTTTTGTTGCAAGTGTGAAGTGTTTTGTTGAGAGTGTGATGAGGGTTGAACCATACTGTAGATTTCATCATCACAAAAACTCGATTCTGAAGCATAACCATAATTCCCACTGTGACCTGACGCTGAACTGTTTTTAGAGACACTCCTTTGGACAGCTTTTCGTGATTGGTGTGCCATGTATCCACTGTGGTGTTGGGGCGCGACAGGTGGGAGTTGAATGAAATGGGGTGATATCTGAACGTATCCATAGTCACTTTCTGAGGTATATCCACTGGGTGTAGCGAACCCTGATCGAGGGTATACGACACCAGGGGTTGCGTACCCTGGTGTGTAATACCCAGGTAGAGGAGGGGCGTGTTGAGTTGGCATGAAGTAAGGCGACATGGGGGTCGGTGCGTGACTCGTGTAAGTTTGAGGAGTGGCATAAAAATTATTGGCTACGTGTCGTGGAGGTGGTGTTGGATAGTAGCCTCCTGGCATGGCTGAATGAGGTCGGTTTTGTTCAATGTATGCTGGATGAGGGTGTGGCACGTGATCAAAGGTGAATCGTGGTGCAGGGGCTGCATAATGAGACATGTGCATGGAGGGTGTGACGTCACTTTGATAACCACGATACATTTCATCTTCGTAAGCTGAACAATAACCATCAGTTGATGTCTGACGATGTGGATGACCAGTGTTTCGTTGGTTGGCTTTCTGTGGTTGCATGAATCGTGCCTGTGCGTAAACCATAGGATCGTCATAACATATTTCTTTAGCTGTGTATTGTACTGGTTCAAATGCATGATCCAGTGATTTATGGCTTGATGATCTTTTGATCTGATCAATCTTTTCGATAGAAGCAGCTCGACTGTTCAACTTGGAGATACTTGGTGTACGCTGAAACACTTGTTTGGGGTTTGCGTAATACTCAAAAGCACCGTTCAAATTGTCCACCGATTTAGCTCTGGAAGATGAAAACAGGTTTTTAAAAGATCCTGATTTTCCTTTGGACAGATTACTGTTAGTGTCTGGAGTGGGTTTTATTTCTTTTTCACCTCTTTCTTCTTCCGGTTGTATGTAAACGCCCACCGAACGCGCATAGTCGTTGGATGAGTGCGCCCGACAACGTCCTCCACTCTCTTTCTTTTTACTGCTCACACCAAGCTTGCTGAACAAACCACGTTTCTTTTGACTCGGCGATGGCATGTAATGAGCCAGTTGCTTATCAAGTAGAGCTTCTTCGTGCTTCTGTTTCACACTTTCCCTGATTTTACGAAAAAGCCCAATTTTCTTGTTTTTGACATCGCGTTCACTGTCGCTGTAGTATTGGTTCAAAGGATATTTATCTCTTCCTAAATCTGAAGGGAGTTCATCTTCTGTGTCTTCAACTATCTTGCTTATGCTTTTCTCCTTAGTGTTGTTCAGCTTGGTAGATCGTACACGTTTGAACATCCCCATGAATGATTTCTTATGGTCACTCTTTTCATCCATGTTATTCAAAACTTGATCCAAGACAGCTCTTTCTTTAGGGTTCCAAGTACCTGAATAAATATCTTTTTTGTTCATTTGTAAAGTGGTTGGTTGGAAATCACTGAGTGGTAAGTTTTCTGCTTCAGCTTCTGGTGGTGGTACTGTTATACTTAACCGATTCACGTTTTTACTTCCGTCCCGCTTGCGTCGACCATCTGGGCATTCTTTGACCTCGTTTCCGCCTTCCACGCGCTTGCTTCCGGCACGTTTTCGATAACGAGGTTGTTGTTTCTCTTCAGTCGCGCTTTCAGATGAATTCTCACTTCCAGAGTCATTCTTTGAATCGAGTAAAGACACGCGACTCGAACGACGCTTATCCCGTTCAGATTTTGTTTTGCGACTTTTGTTGATTGGAGTTTGGTCTGCTGGTAAGGGCTCAATTTCTGCTGCTGGATCCTCTCCTAAAAGTGCGTTGAAAAGAAAATATCATATCAATAACATTGTCAAACATTTACAAATGAACCCTCGTTGGAAAAAGATTTTCGAGTGGAATATTGTTGAAGCAAAGAGCATATTAGACGAACCGTCTAAGACAAAATCTCTAATTGACGAAATAAGAAAATAAGAAAATTTTGCGACCGCGCGAAAAGAAATTGTCACGGGTATTTAGGAAGGCTCTTGTTCCAAACTTTACCGCCGCTTTATTTTTTTCTTAACAGCCTTTTTACGGCTTTAAACTCCGCACACATTTTTCCCGCGATTAATAATTTCTAACTGACGATAGAATTGTCTAAGAGCATATCCGACTTTCTACTGGTGACCATTTTCTTTACTACACTTGGGCTAAAAAAAACGGGTATAGGGGTGATTAGTACGAAGCTGTGACAATGATTGTTTTTTCCATGCTTGATAATTCTAACTTACATTAATTCTAAATTACAAAAATACCCCTAAAACTTTTTGAAGACAAACAAATGATATTGAAGCCGGGAGTTAGTGACCCATGTAAATAAAACATTTACTTCTTCTTCTCTTTGCTTCTAAAATAATTTCATATTTTTCAATTGTTGAATCAATACAAATGACGTGGGGAAACTTACAGGAAAATATTTGTAAACTTTTTTCAGCTGTGAGTTGGAGACTATTAATCAAAGAATCAAAGAGTCATCAGTTATCCATGATTCATCATTTATTATTCAATTTTTCCGTAAAAAACAAAAATATGAAAAATCTTTTTCCAAGAAAAGGAAGTAAAAAAAGACCCCTACCTGCGGGCGTTTTTTTTACTTCAATTTCTAAAGAGAGACAAAACCCATAGGGGAAAACAACCCCTTATTTTAGGTGATTCTAGTAAAAATATTTTGTAGAATGATCTTAGGAAGTATGGATGAGCTCTTTAGGCCGATTTGAAAGCTGGTTTTATGTTTCTATGTGTATTTTAAAAATTTCTTTGCTTTTTTGCTCTAATTAAGGAGAATCTTGCCGTATAAATTTGTGTGTTTGTCACACCCCTGAACACCAGTACCCGCCGTTTAATCACATTGTAAGCCTCAGTGAAATTAAGACGGCAAAAAATGCGCGGTTTAGCGTTACCCCTGTGAAAAATTGGTAGAATTCCCGGTGGAAAACCCTTTACAGTCTTCTTTGAAGTAATTAAAGCAACAATAATACCTTTTCGCGAGTTGATGGATGAATCTGTCACATACCCTGTCTCCATGCCAAGATCATCTTCCAATGAAAGTTCTTTCAAACGTTGTTCGTGAAGTTGTGATAAGCGTTGCTGTAAATGTACTTTGTCCAACTCGTTCATGGTGACTACGGTTTTAGGACTGGTTTGATGTAGGTTGAATGTTTGTGTTGATAATTCTTCTTCTTTTCAGGTTGGAGATATATCCTCAAGTCTAAGCATCGAATTCTCTGAGCTCTCTGGTTGTTTGCTAGACGCGTGTGATAATGTTCGAATGGTTGAACAGTAATGAGAATCGGACGATTTCACTAAGAGAGAGAGGGAAAGGAGAATGGGGATTAGTCATCATTTATTACTTTTACTCAGGCTCATTGTTTCATTTCATTATTTATGTTCCAAGGAAGCTAAATTGAATCAAGCAAAAACAAAGGTTCAACTATTTTGACGTCATAAACATGAAAACATAACATGAATTATTTATCTCTTTCCCATACAAGTCATTGGCCAGAAAAAAAACCAAAGAGACACTTCTTCAATTATTCAGACCCGTTTCTTCAATTTTCAATAATTCCGATACAATTCTATCGGCTAGTTTTTCTACTTCTTGAAAAAAACATAACTTTGCTCTTCTATTTTTCTCAATAGGCCGTGCAATATTGAATAGTTTTCAGGCATTTTTTTACGGGCCAAACAAAAATCGGAAAAACTCACTGCAGGGAAACCATTATATATTATAGTTGATCTTTCATGAGATATTCCTTTTGATTTCATGATTGCATTTGTGTACCGATGTCGATGTCAAACTAAACTAAAAATCTCAGTAGTTAAACAATAATATTTTTCGCAAAAAAAGATGTGTTGCAAAGGAGATATACTACACTTGCGACTTGCCTGTCCTGTAAGCCTTTAAGGTTTGTCCTGTAAGCCTCGGGCAATTTACGACCTGTGCAAATTATGCGAAAATTTGAACCCCTATTTTCCAAATTATAGCACCCCCTAAAAAAACTTGGTGTGTCAAATGGCAATTACTCTGAACTTTTCAAAAATGCCAGGGCCCTCATTTTTTGAATACCTTAAGTGTACTTATTTTGGCGGGTACTAGCCATTTCCAGGGCCATTTCCACGAAAATTGTGTACTAGCCATTTCCAGGGCCATTTCCACGAAAATTGTGTACTAGCCATTTCCAGGGCCATTTCCACGAAAATTGGAAAAAACTTTTGTTTCTTGATATAGTTTATACTTTATTAAAGAATTAAAATGAAAAAATCATCTTTCTTTTTTCAACCCCTCGGCTATTCCACCCCCCCCCCCAGAATTATTAGACTATTATAAGAGACCAGAGAGTATATGTCTTTTATAAGCAAAGGAAAGTTTGAAGGTCAAGGCTTGTCAATATACTTACCACCTATTGTTCTGAAATAATAGATCTGTTGTTTAAAATACCGCTGTCTCTGTGAAAGTTAAATCTTTCAAAACCATTGAGTTGGCTGAAATGGTAAATTTTGTCTAGTATAGTGGGGTTCTACAGTTTATTTTCAGTGGGGTGGCTGTTTATGTAAATCTTTGTTTTACCACTGGGGCGAGAGAGAATCTTCGATTTTCTACTGGGGTGACCATTTTCTCCACTGGGGCAAAAAAACGGGTCTTTGTTGAGTGATTTTTACACTGGGGCGGATCTCAATGGGTCACAGACACAGGGGTGTTTTAAAGGGTTCAATATGCTTATAATCGTTATTCTTATAAAAAGAAAAACATGCATTGAAGCTCCTTAGAAGCGTTAGATTCAGCTTGCTATTTACTTTCAGGTGAAAGTTGAAATTTAGAGAATAGTATTAATAATTGAATGAGCACATGGAAGTTGTGGTTTCTTGTTGCAGACTGACTCAACATATTTGTCAGGTCTCACAGCAAGAATGTAAAAAAAGTCAAATGTCCTTTTCCATTTTGAGAGCTGATAATATATTGTTATTGAAATGATTACGAAATATTTAAGAAATGTTACCGAAATTAAGTTAAATAATGTGGAAATGATCACACAGTGGGTTGTCTCTTTACCTCAATACTACCCACAATGCTCTTTCCTTCATTTAATCATCTTCATTTTTGCACAGCATTCACAGGAAACTGTTGAAATTGAAATCTTGTAAATAATGATATGTTCTAAAAATACAAAAGAAAATTGAAACCGAAATACCCTTTTTGATCAGCTTGGAGTTTCTTAAACTTATCTAACAGGCAGCCCCATTATGATTTTGTAAACACTTATGAGGCATAAGGGGCTTTTTAAAGAAATTAAGCGTATTTTCAGCCTGATTTCATAGGAATATTTTTTTGTGATATCGATAAGCATCTTGGCATTATTAATTGAACCTTACTATGATCTCTTAGATTTTCGATTTTTTTCTTCTTATTTTCACCAAATTAAGTTCAGGACACTTTTGTCTCTGTGCCCAGTGACAGTGGCTACCAAAAGCTCAATGGGGTGAAAGTCAAAACTTGCAAACCCACTTGGCTTCGTGAAATGGAAATGTTTTTCTAGTGCGGTCATGAAAATCTATTGTTTTTTCATCATATCTCCGTGGTTTGGCTCTTTGGAATTCTTTGTTTTACCACGGTGTGAGAGAGAATATGCGACTTTCTACTGGGGTGAAAAAACGTGCCTATTTTGAGCGATGGTCTAGTGAGTGAGGCGGATCTCAGTGGGTCACAGACACAGGAGTGTTTCAGGAGCCGAAACACATCAATGATAGTAGTTAATCACGGGAAGGTTTTTCAGGGAGTTATATAGAAAAGAATCGCCATGTATTCAATAACCATTTTCATTCCTCAAGAAGTTTAAATAAAATCTGACATTTACTATTATCTACAATAATAATCTTTATGAAATCTAAAAATTTAGTAATAAAATCTTTTAATCTACAAAAAAATAAAAACAAGCAAAACTCCTTATGACAAAAAAGATCTGTCTGAAAATTTCATTTACTGATTAGACCAACAAAGATATCTTCAAATGATTGCAAAGAAAGCTGGATATTCATGACTCAATTTAGCAATTAGTGCTAACAAGAGTAGCTAGTAGTAGTTTATGTTTAAATAATAATGACGTGCTAGTAAAAATAATGATGAGGTGAAGGATCTACCAACTAGTCTCCCAGAGGCCATTGTTGTTCATCAGTTATCATTCTGTGCAAAAAATATTCATTTCATATACAATTCAATTTTACTTCAAACCAGACAAGACACGACTGTAGGATGATGAAAAGAAGTTTGATTTCATGGAAAAGTTACTTCCACTGTTAGTCATATTGCTACTATTTGTACGTGACTGGCTCTTGTTGGGAGCAACATAGCCAGACTGTTGTATAAGACAAGCAGATTCAACAGTTTTATTTTGCAAGTGATCAGGTAAACGTTCATTTCGTTTCAAAGCAAGTTGCGAAAATTCATCATCCAAATCAAAATTTGAACATGGCGAAAAGGTTTCTTTCTTAGTATATGGGTTTTTGTTCGTGAAGTTCTCTTCTTTGATGTTCAACGCCATTGGTCTTGGATTGTCATCATATATAAAACGAAGTGAATCTGGATCCAATTGGTGTTTTATATCCAAAAGAATCTTTCCCTTTGAAATACGTTTCGAGCATAGGTTCAGTATTTTAGATGGATCCTTTTCATTTTGACAAATAAAAACATACAAACATACATCTGTCAGAGTGTTACATTTACGACAGATCAAAGTGAGAACTTTCTTGTGTTGGATACTGGTTGACATGAATGAAAGCTTAGGGATTTCAAAAGTTTTATTAAAAGTATCATTGTTGATTTTGCATGTAGGTGACGTCACAACCAACCCCATCTCATTGATGGAAAGACTTAATCGTTTGGATTGACTTAAGGCGTTCATGGTTAAAAAGCGGTGTTTGTTGATGTCTTTGACGATGTTTGTGTAGTTATCATCACTCCCTACACCAGGGAATGTCTCTTCGCCAAGGAAAGTCACCTCAAAACAATCTTCTTCTCGAGGGATGCGAAATGTGGACAAATCATCGTCACTTGCACAGCCTTCGTCATCTGAAAAGTCTTCTTGATCAGGTTTTGTACTCAACTTTTTATGTTGTGAATAACGCCCCAAACCAAGCATCTCTTTTTACACCTGCTACAGCCAGTCGTTATCAGCTCTTTTAATTCTTTTCAGTGATGTGATGTATCTTTTATATCTGGAATATTAAAAGAATGAAATTACTGTATAGAGCTATGGTAAACAGATTACATTCACGCTGATGAAACATCAAACAAAGAATGACAATGTTCTCCATTCTATGATTTCTAACGATTTACATAATCAAGAAAATATCAAAGACAATTTATTGTATTAAACCTTTTCAGTGACTTTACTAAAAATGTTATTGACTTTTCCACACATTTTCTTTCCTGAAATAAACATTATCTAACAGATAATCCATACAAAAATCGATCTATCAAAATGTCAAAAATGTTACTGTGTGTCTTTTTTACTTTTTTATTCTCTTTTAGCGAAAATCCAAAATAAAAGTACAAACCAAAAATTATATTTTTAATTTTGTTACAAGAGCAAACCGTACATAAAATACGTAGAAAATCACGAACGATAACAACATTCAGCAATAAAAAATATTTATTTTGAAAAAGATGGGGAAATTATTTTTCGAAAAATCTTTTTCCTCTCTTTCGTAATCTTCTTATACAAAGAAAGTTCGTCCCTGCTTAAAAAAAATTGTATTTGAAAAAGGAACATCAGGTCGTAGCATAAATAATTAACAATGCGGATCAACTTGAAATAGAAACTTCTTCAAATTCAAACCACAAAGAAATTTATTAACAATTTATAGTTACTGATACTGTAGTACAGAAGACAAGCGAGTCCACAAACACGCACTTTAGTTAAAGATACTAGATCGCTCTAAAATTTGTGAAAAAACGAACAGAAAGAAATGGAACGATACACCATGATGAAAAGAAACAGATGAAAAGAAATTTTAACTGGTCGATAATATATAAACATCAATATATAGAAATAACAAATTGATCAAACAGAGATAAAATGATAAGTTTGATAAATTGGACTGTTGCCTAGTAACGAAGATCCATCCTTTCTATAAATTATGCAAGAAATCTTTTGAAGGAAAGAAATTCGTCTAAAGTATAAACACAATGAAACGAACCATTGAAAATCACTGCTGTAATTATAAACAAAATAATAGTGAAGAACTTTCCTAAATCGTCGCTTCAGATTTTTGTTGGTTTGGGAAAATCAACTTTACAACAAGAAGTAAAAGTCCAAAATGTAAGCAATTGCATTTAAGGCCTAAGGCTTTTTTTGCACTAAAATGATGGGAAAAAATGTTATAAAAGCAAATTCTCATTATTTTTTTGGGTCTACTTGAGTATCGGTATCACTGAAATACCCCTTGGTCTATGAGCTATGACAAAATGCAAGTAGCTTAGAGCTATGACCAAAAGAGCGAGGGCCGTAAATATGCCTTTCTTGGACCTCATTCGGTGTCTAAAGATTAATATAATTTTTATTTTACTTAAAAAGAGATCATTTTAGCTATGTTTTCATGCAATTTTATTCAAAAAAAAATTATAATGAGAAGGCTTAATGTTCTTAGCATGTTTTTAGGTTTGTTCTTTGATAGACCAGCGTGTAGCGATGGGGAAGAATCCCACTTAGAAATCGTCCCCAGGCCTCAAAAATGAAAACTTTCAAAAAATGAAAAAAACACCCCCAAGTGTACCAAATTTCAGACAAATTCGACAAGTTTTGAGCCCTCCAGGTTGCTCCAAAGTTTTTGGGACATACACACAGACACACAGAGGCATTGTCAGATTGTAGCTCAACTGAAGTTGAGAAAAACGCTAGAACAGAACGAAGAAATAAAAACACCAGTTACAACAGTTAGATTCAAAATGGTAGAGAATGAAGTTGATGCCCAAAAAAGTAAGATCCTTACCACTAAGTTTATAAAGGTTTATTATGTATGTCTGATATCACTCTTGTTTCTCAAAACCCCACAAATTAGTTCTTCCAACATGATATTTTCTCATCGAACATTTTAATTTGGTTCGCCACATGAGAATAATGAATTTTGAAAAAATCATTAATACTTTAATGTGTTTTCTATTACTTTTTATAATTTGTGTTTAATAGCTTTCACTTTAGTAATTTGTTGACGAATGGTCAATCATTAAAGCAAATTCCAATTGGAAATATTGAAATATTGGTCACACAACTGATGGTGTAAACTGATAGGCTTATTTAAATTTCTAACGTTCTCAAAACGCACAAAGTGTCCAGGGGGATAGGCTTTGAAGCCAAAGGGACCTATGGGGGTAAAAAAATTTCCTTCTTGAGGGGGTAGGGGGGGGGGACAAGGAATTCTTTGGAGCCAGGGTGGGGAAAAATGAGGGGATGGGGGGGGGGAATAGAAAACTTTGATTTTAGATATGGGGGGAGGGGGTACAAGACCTTCAAGGACACTATGAACGCAGCCAAACGTTAAATGTCATGATCCAAGCGACGATAAATTTCCACTATGATTCAGAAAACTTATCCTCGCGAAAATCAATCCCCTTAAGGTACCAAAAGAACATCGACCGCAAAATCACTTTTAACGGTAATTTCATTGTGAAAAAACAAACACGTCTGCGAACAAATGCTGAAGGATAGTGAAGACGACAAACCTGAAAAATTACAACCCAAACTTGTAGAACAATCAAAAGGTCCAGTTGCTAAACCCAGAGAAGAATCAATTGCAAATCGGTCGTATCAGCAAATCCATTATCGTCAAGATTACAGAAAAACGAACGAAAAACAGGGGGAGTGCCTGAAAATCTAACTTTCGTGCCCGAATTTCGATCGAAAACGATTTATGTTACAATTTACGGTACATTATTTCACACTTTCAGCAATAAGTTGTAAGTAACCTTCAGCAAGGGGTGTTTTATGTTTCAATTATGAGCCGATGGGATCTGTGCTACTCAGTGTCGGATAGGCTTTCTTGTTTAAGGAGAGTAATAGTTTCCATATAAGGTAAAAGGATAACTAATACACTCTCCTCCATCGGTTATAGCCTGCCTCTCATATCCGAGCTTGCCACTGGCCATTACAGTGAAATCTTCCATTTGCATCCCTCAAAAAGATTTTCCATACTTCCATAGGCTACATAGAGATTTATCCCCCACCAAAATTCGAAATAGACAGCCCCCCTACCCAAGAAACGTGAATAGAACGACTTCATTATTACACAACGAAAATGTACAAGGAAAAAAGATTTGAGTTCTTGGAAAAAATATATTAGCCCCCAGTCAACAGACCTAAACAGGTAGCCCCCCCTGATCGTAGGAAAAAAGAGCCTCCAGCCAGAGTTTTGAGTTCTAGCCCTCCCCCCCCCTAAGAGCCAGGGGGTTACATTATATGGGCTATTAACTGACTATGCTGGGGGCTTATTTATTTAGTAGATGGGATTTGGAATCTTTCACACATTTTCTATTGATTCATCGAGTATTTTGTAAAAATGTTTTGCCTGCGGTGCCATTTTTTAACAAAACATAAAAATCACACACTTTTCTGATCAAAATGTTATTATGTTGTTTCATGTTTTAAAATCACTAAGTTATGGGTTGGATCTCTCTAATAAAATACTGTTTTATGGACCTGGAACTTACTCCCTTTCACACTATGTCCAAGAGCAAGAGAATATAAAATGATCTAGAACAAAATATAGACCCAGAAGAGCAGCCCCAGCAGATTCGTAAAGGCAGCTAGAAGTCCAGGATCTGGAGCTCAACTACTTTTTGCCTTTGATAATCTGACCCACGGGACGTGCCTCGGTGCCTCCTGGACCCTGTCAGGGGCTAATTTTTGACAAGTTTTGGCAAATTTACCAAATTTTTGGGACCCTATCAGAGACTTCAGAACTTCAAAACAGGATTTTTGGACCCTGTCAGAAACTCCAGAGCTTCAAAAAAGGTACCCTGACGGGCTGCACATCTCCATACCCAATTTTGCCTGCCCCCCCCCCTCCACAGGGTAGAAGACAGGCCCCTGTTGTCAATTTCTGTCCATTTAGCCTTGTTCACAGCTCCACCATTTTCAAGGTTGTTTCCTGCACACCAAACACTGAAAACCTAAATGCACCATTCATCCAATGCGCGAAAATACTCCATTCTTAATTCCATCAACCTAGTTTGTGTCAATTTGCAATTTGGGGTAATTACTATGTCTGTGTGCATTCAGTTTTTCTATTTTTGTCTGACATTACTATTCAAATCACCACATAAACTTATTAGTATTTGATTTATTTTTTTAGTTATTAGTATTTTTCGTTTGCCTCAATTTTTTAACTTTGTCCTATTTTGGCCTTGCCATCTTTGATTTTGATTTTACCTTTTTTTGGCGATTCAACCATGCCTTCTAATCATTTTGTTAATTCAAGCTTCTACACCACTCAGCCTGATCCAAGCTTTATTCTTTATTCTCTAAAATTTTTCAGTTAATTTATAACTCATAACTCATACTAATTAATATTTTAACATTTATTTTACTTTTATATGTAACAAGAATGAACATTTTATGTTTAATGCTACTCAAAATATAGATAGATAGGTAGATAGAAAGGTCTTGATCACCCGTCACACATGAGGACGACAATTAGCAGTTGAGGATAACTGAGAATTAATGACTGTCGTTTGATTATAGGGATCGTTTAATTAAGCGTTTTTTCATCGCTTAATTAGACAACACTCCCTTAATTGAGCTATGTGAAAACTTTGACCTCTAATTTTACAGCAATGAAGCCTTATCGGCCTCTAATTTAATAATGAATTTGGAGCTTATCAAGACATTTATCATTCCTGAAAGTTCTATAACTAGTGGTGTATCTAGCTTTTTTAAGAAGTAGGTCAACTTTCTAAATTTTTGAGTACAACCAAGTTCTTTATCAGTCTCCTTCTAAGATGTTTGTATAGATACCTATATTTTAACTTTGTAGTTAATAGAAGAATAAAGAAAAGAGTTTTAGAACAGGATCATTTCAACGAATTTAAGTTTGCATTTGATTGACTGAATTTGTTAGCAAATTTATGGGCTAATTCTGCCTAAAATCTTTCACTCTATTTTTAAAATACATTTCTATATCAAAGAAAAATTATTGATTACATTTTTCTTTTATACATGCCTTTTTTATAAGAATAGTGTTTTTTCATTGAGGGTGAATTAGAGTAAGTTTTTTATTAAAATTCAATGTGCATATTTTTAATGCTTATGTATATATTTCTAGTATTATTGTGTCATTTCATGGCATATATCTTTAGTTAAATATTTGTATCGTTCTGATTTCCATAATTTTGTGGCTGACAAAAATTCACCAAACTCACCCTGTGAATATTTTTACAATTTAGGCAATTTTCAACCTGGTATTCTTATAGAAGCTATTCATATAAAAAAGCGTGTATATATGTAACTTTCAATTTTGAAAACGATAATATTACATAACTTTTATAATACTACAAAGAAATACAAGGTATTAACAGTTAAAAAGGCTATTAAACAAATATCATCAGGCAAACCCAAATTATATCCACATTTCTTTGGTTTTGGAACTGAATGTTTAGAACTGAATGTTTGAACATCATGACATGTTTCATTCTAATTGAAAAACCCAGGCTGGAAGTTGAAGGAAGGTTTCCTTGGTTCTCGTTGAAATTGATTGTGTCGAGGGCAGTTTGGCTGAAGGCTGACATTTGAGGGCGATATTCATTTGACCTGAGCAAAATCAATTTTGGATCCAAACATCAGTAAAGATACAGTGCTATACAAACAATTGCCACTCACTTGAGTCCTGAAGGTAAAATAAAGAGAAATAATTAAAACTTAAAAATACAAAAGATTTATACTGCCCATATTTATATCAGATCAAGGAAAAAACATCTGAATACATCATTTTTGCAGTACTTAAAGTTTCATACAATCAACAGCTAGTAAATTTTGAAAAATGGTTCATACAATCTATAAAATAAAACTGACAAATTGAGTAATGCCACTTTTTTATCAGAGCATGGTGACCAAAAGTAAGCCTTAAAACCTTTTCTGATCTCATCCCTTGGTTAACATGCTCATGATGTTTTCTTTTAAAAAACTTTAACTGTTGTCAATGAATTTCCTAAGAAGTCTTCCTCAGAAGGTTTAACCAAATAAAACTTTTGGCTGAATGGTAGCCTGTTGCAGCTACTGTTTCTACAGCAACCGTGTAAAACGCAAGATTATTTAACATTAGAATGGCTATAAAATAAAAAATACTGGTTCTAATGAGTTGAAGTTTTGAACAGTAACTAAGTTCAAGATATAGAAGAAGACTGTATAAAAAAAATCCAAAAATCAAACTGATTTAAGTTGTCCATCGGTCAGGGTAGGCTGATAACTGCTTTTTGAGAATTTCACAATAATATAGAGGACATTTGTGAATGTTTACATCAAATCATTCCATCTCATAAATAGTACTTTAATTAGTACAAAATTTAAATTCCATAGCTCATCCCTATAAGGATTTATGTGGTCATCATGTTGCTAAATTTTTGCTAATTTTCTGTAAGGCCTGCGGTCTACGACATCTCCAAGAGTTTAGTTCAGTGTTGGAGAGGAAGATGCTGGCATGACGTATTATTCTAATGCAAAAATTTGATTAATTTTGTACACCAACAGTTGAATAATCTTGGTATATTGTGATTCTTTGTACACCAGGAAGCATGAACAGTTTTCCAGTGCAAAAAAATAATTAGTTTGCACCATTACCGTAGACGTAGCTAAAAAGTCCAGTGCGCGTAAGCACGCCTCTTTGGAGTCAGGTTGAGTGGGGAAAGATGAAATAACAAAACACTACACTTTTATATATAAACACTCTACAGTGAAAAAATAACACCAACCTCAAAGCTGCAATATCTTCTCTTGTTAGTTTTGTTGACCCTTTCCACATCTGGATCTGCCACTGCCAGAAATATAGAAAAGTCTGCAATGTTGTCCTTTTTGTAAGTTCTCTAAGGCCTTTAATCATGCAATTAACACTTGATAAAGTGACTTTGGGCAGTCATAATTCTTGTACCATACCAACACATCGAAACTTCTTTTGCTCTCTCATCTCTTTAATTATCAATTTGTTTTTAACCCGATTAAAATTCGCAAATGCTCAAGGTTTCTCCTGCTATTTTCAGCCTAGTGTTAAAGCTTCAAATTGGCAGCTCTAGAAACTTCAGTGTTCAATTAACATCTTACTTACAAAAGTCAGAGAAAAGTTGTGAAAAGCATCTTTAACTACAATGGAATTTTCCCAGATTTTTTCACCACTTTCTGCTAAGTTGTCGCAACTGTTTTCAGCTTAGAATCCACAGTCCAAATAAGCAGCTCAATAAAGTCAGTGAGAACAGCCGGATTTTTATTTGTTATTCTGCAAATGTTTCTTGAAATAAAAACCGGCTTTAGAAAAACAATAGAGATAAAGATAATGGAGATAACATCTTAGCGTATAAGCAAAATATAGAAGCAGAAAAACACTCAAAACACGTGCAAGCACCATATAAGCTTGAGAAATAATTTTCACCAAAATTTCAGAAGTAAGTCAGGTGACCTACTTGACCTACCCTAGATACGCCTCTGATAACTCTATCTGCCAGGATTCTTTCAAATGCGTTGTATACATAAACAAACCAAAACAAACTAATGATGGCGTCGGTATCTCAAGACTTAAGACTTAAGACTTAAAATTAAACAATGGTGTCTATTGTGTCTAATTGTGGGTTTAAGATTTTTGTACCATGATAGGAAGGTTATATGAAGTATTCAATTTTTGTTTTAAAAAATTAGGCCGATAAGCCCTCATTGCTGTGAAAATTGAGGTCAAAGTTTTCATGTAGCTTAATTAAGTGAGGGTCATCTAATTAAGCGATGAAAACCCAGAGAGTTTAAAAGAAGGCTAAAAACAAGGATTTCATTTTAAAGTTCTCCTTCATGAAGTGAGGATGTGGCAAATAAAATTGAATGCTATTTTTTATAAAGTTGCTCCAACTGAGTGTCTATGACAGAGAGTAGTGAAAAAAACACCAGCTTTTTACAGGAATTTAAAGATGTGAGCAAGGACTAAAACTTGCCAATATTCCCTCACTGATAGACTAAATGCTGCCTACTGTAAAAGGCAGTCAGATCAACTTAAAAAATAGCATTCAATTGAAAGACTAAGATTCTTTTACCATTTGATATCTTTAGAAATCAAAATGCCAAACATAATTTTGGTGACTGGAGGTACTGGCTTGGTTGGAAAAGGAATTGAAATTGTATCAAACCAAGAAAATAAAGATGATGAATTTATTTTTCTCTCTTCTAAAGATGGAGACCTTCGGTATGATTACTGTTTTCATAGTGCTTTTCCCCTATGGTTTTTGGAGCGGGAAAAAGGCACTAGGAAAAATATCTTTCTACCAGTCAGACTGGTGGAGGGAAAGCAATTATTTTAAGAAATTAGATTTGGAGGACAACTTTTTTTCTAATTTCTTATCTTTAAAAATAAAACTCGTTAATACCAAGTTATCATGAAAAATTATTCTGACTTTGTTTTAATTATTTTAGTTTTATGAAAGATATTTTAGAGGAGGTGAACTGATAAATAATAGTTATAAGTTGTCATAGTCATAGCAATTCTTTAAAGTATTTTTTCGTACAATTTTAGTACATGAGATACATCGGAAAGTTACCAATAACCAAAATGCATCACCTACATACTTTTTGAATATTTCATTTGATATTTTATAGAGTTCTTTCTGAAGTTGAAGCAATCTTTGAGAAACACAGACCTACACATGTTATTCATCTAGCCGCCCTAGTTGGTGGATTGTTTCGAAACTTGAGGGAAAATCTACAGTTCTTTGTAAGTTTGAGATTGCATTTTGCTAGGTATACATTTGTATGTCCAATTTTACCATTTTACTTTGTCTGCAATGTCTGTATCTTTTCAAAAGTTATTGTTCTGTAATAATATAACCCCTCCTTAGAATAAGAGGGCCGTGGAAAAACAGCATTTTAAAATGTTCTGTAATAACTTAACACTTCGCTTGATCTTTAATACCCCTGTGAAAAAGGTTGACAATTTCATTTTAAAAATATCTTGCCACTTTATTGTCATCGGTAAAATTTTGACATAGCATCTCGTAACCTATATATGTAGAGAGAAACTTGTGTTGTTTTATTGCGAAGGCAAAAAATTATACTACTCATTTTCCTAGAGTTCTGAGTTAACTTTAAAGTGGTTGTAGTAATTTTAACAAAATGTAATTTCTGAAGTTGTTGAAGATTTTTTTAATGACAATCATGCCAAATAATTATCTTTCAGAGACAGAATATGGAGATCAATGACAATGTTTTGGCTTGTTGTCACAAATACAAGGTCAGTTCATTGATTTGATTCTATACACGTCATAGTAACTTGTTAGAATTGTTCTTTTGATTGCTTCTCTTATGCCTTTCTATTTTTACACATAGAAAGTTTTAACAAAATAAAGAAACAAAAAGCACGGCCTTTCTCATTCAAGTTCTAGACAATTTTTACAGATTCAAAATAAATAAGTTTTTGTAACACGCTTTTTTTACAGGTAGAAAAGTGTGTTTCATGTTTATCAACTTGTATTTTCCCTGATAAGACGAGTTACCCTATTGATGAAACGATGGTGCACAATGGACCACCACATGATTCTAATTTTGGTTATTCTTATGCTAAACGAATGATCGATGTGCTCAACAGGTTATTTTGTATAGCTTTTTTCCAAGTAGAGCTAATTTCAGAGTCATATTCTAGAAAGACAGGGCAGGTGGAGACTGAAAAGGGCATTTTTCTGGATGATTTTTAACAAAAAGACTGTTTTTGCCCCATATTTTCACATATACCTGTAAGATTTTGTGAGGGGCAACATCCAATAGTCGGACCCTTAAAAATATAAAATAATATGTGTTTACTGTTTTGTTTTCTTTTGAAATCTTTTTGCCTTGAAGTTTAAATTCCAAATTGAGACTTCCCTCACTGAGCTACCTTTTTAAGAGAAGAAATTATTTGGCGGAAAGAAATTTGGGCAAATTGGGAAAAAATTTGCCCAAATTCGCCAAAATTTCTTCTCGCCAAATTTAAATTTTTAGGTCAATCGCCAAATTAAATTCCCGCCA
>JAUJPO010099888.1:0-23076 GCA_032270745.1 Tiaropsis multicirrata | reverse complement strand
TTTATGTCAGGGTACAGAGATAGAACAAGGCTTTTTTCAATGTGCTTTATCCAGCTTCGCTATTACATATTCCTGGTGCAATATTATCGTGATGCCATTGGTCACAACTATCAGATGCGACAGAATCTTCAAATAATCTTGCTTTACAGCTGCTTTGACGCACTCCCCACAAAGCTATTTTTTATTTTTACAGGGCCGGTTAGCTCAGTCGGTAGAGTGCTCGCCTCACAATCGAAGGTTGTAGATTCAACCCCAGCCATCGTCCAATCAACGAATGAGTAGCACAAAACAGGTAAACTGAATTGTGCAGTAAGTCACTGGAGAGCTGACGGCAGATGTGGTGCTCCGCCTTAATTCCACCCAGTAGTCTAGCGCTAGCGAAAGAGGGACACTAGGCGACACTAGGTCTCCCCGAATAACTTACTTACAGGGCATAGCAAATAATTGTGATACTAGAAAAAAATTGCAAAGCACTTAACTGAGGACTGAGGGCTGAAGTTGGTTGGGTGCAGCCTTAAATTGAATCACAGGTGTTATCCTACTAATTTGTACATAGAGTAGGTTGAACCAACGAAAATCTGGAAAAATATTTCATTACTTTGATTTTTTAAACTATTTTCCACCTTTTTTCTAAGAGGTTAAACTTAGACATCTTTTGGTATACAAATTGATTTGTATATAACCTAGAAAGTTTGGGGGTGTTTTCACCTTATTATGGCCAAAGTAAGAAATAAAATCCAACAAATCTTTATAGATTCTTGTGCAATAGAGGAGGTATGATTATGACGTACATAATACCTGATTTTCAAGATGGGAAAAGTTAGTTTCTTGTGGTGATCATGTAAGTGACGTAATATTGTTCTCCTGAAAGAAATACTGCGTGGCTTACATACCCGGAGGGCACTCAAGGTAAGTGACCTACCGGACGTGCTAAGGGTAGGTTTTCGAGGTTCTGACAAAGTCTAGGTTCGCCCAAGTGCACTGTAAGGGTAGGAAATTTGAGAAAATTTTGAAAATCTTTGCTAAAACTGGGGGAAAATGCCCGAAAAATGCACTGTAAAGGTCGCTTTTCAGCAAATTTTGCAGTGCACTGCAAGGGTCCGATTTTGAAACCCCGATTTTTGTCCGAACTTACAGTAGTTTCGAGATCGAGTGCCCCCCCCCCCCCGTGCTTACATAATCTAAAGTGCAATTCTTTCCTTCTATAACCTTGGGTATTTAACGTCAATCTAGAGGCATACATTAACATTTTTACTATCTTTTTATTGCCCATAAAAAACAATCAAAGTAATCTATTTTTAAGACCCATCATTATTAGTTGGATTGCGGCATCAATATAAACAAACGCCTAAATGTATCCGTTTTAAGACATTGTATAATAGCCGTCTGCGGCCTCTTAAGCTGTATTAGATGGTTTTTGCGTTGGCAACTTTTCAAAAAAAGAAAAAAATCCTTTCATCGATCTTAATGGTATCTTGAAATACTTGAAAGTCCTTTTGAATGAAAAAGTTGAAGATCTAACGAAGGAAAAAAACAGATCCATAGACCCTATAGAGGGGGATTTTTAAATGTTCTTTTAATTATTGTTCATTTACAGTTAATTGGAAAGAGCTTTAAAAGCAATTTCCAGTAACTTGTTACCAAAAATAAAACAAATTGCGTGTTTCCCCCCAGCAGTGAACTGTTATCGGATAGAATTCCATTTGATCTTTTAATGAAGTACAGTTGACTCGCTCTAATTCGAATCTCTACTATTCGAATCTCTCTACTATTCGAATCTCTCTATAATTCGAACAAATATTTTCCCCCTTGGGATTCGAATTAGAGAGAGTCAACTGTACTTTTGTTCTTGTCTTGATTTAATTGCTTTTTTTGTCACGCCTGATTAGAATCTTTTCAACTCTGGACAATTATGCACATAATTTGATGATTTTCAAATCCGATTTTAGGGCATACCCGTCCCTTGTTTTGAAATAAGATATATTTTTTAAATCTGCATCTATCAAATATTCACCCTTCGTGAAAACGTTTTGAAAACGCATTTAGACTTACCTTACCGGACAAAAAAATGTCGGACAAAAGTGACGAAATTTTTTGGAGGTGACGAAAATTATGTCCGACGAATAATTTAGTCCGACGAAAGAAAAAGTCCAAAAAAAAAAGTTTTATAGGCTAAAATTTGCGTTTTTTTGGACAAAAGTGAAGAAAATATTTGTGGGTGACGAAAATTATGTCCGACGAATAATTTAGTCCAACGAAAAGTTAGTCCGACATTGTTTTGTCCGATAAGGTACTCAGATATAGAGCTTTTTCAAAATTAGTCATTCATTCCTTTTTTGTTTTACATTTAATTTGCGATTTTCAGAATGGGAGCAGATATTATTATGAAGAATTACTCGTCAAAATTTCAGATCGTGGTTACCTCATGATTATTTATTATGCCTAATCAAATGAGCTTTATACTAATAGTCAACATTTAATTGCTTTAGTCGGATCAACAAAGAAATCTCTAATCTTGTTTGTTTACGCTCCTAATATGTTGAGAAAATACGTTCATTCCAATTTTTCATATCTGATTTACTCAATTCTACACCAGATGGCATCTTTTAATTTTTGATGACGGCTGGTGAGAGGATGATTTCGTCTTTTTATTCGGCATCTTAGACTTAGAAAAACTTTTTATTTTAAATTCGAAATTTCCTCATATGTTTCCCTGCAGCTGTAATCAAAATGGCATAAAAAAGTACAAGGACAATAAGAGAGGAGCTTTTATAATGACCTAGATGGTGCAATGAAAACAAATATTTCTTTGCAGTTTTTCATTGTCACAAAACTTTTGGGATCAAAGGAACGATTCTGTTTTGTAAAAAGAGACATTTTGTTACCTAATACAATGACGAAGTTTATGGTAAACACATTGGTTTTGTTGGCTTTATCATAAGATATTATGCAGTTTGAGGTAGTCCACTAATTTCCCGTTATTAATTGCATGCATCTTGTCGCTTTGGAACAATGCTGATCATTTAAGGAAGTCTATTCAAAGAGGAGGACCTTGCTAACCTTTGGAATGTAATTAAAAAAATTGGATTCAACTTATATCCATGCAGCGTAAGTAATAACAAAAACAGTACAGTACTATTCATTAATAATGTATCTCTTCCCAGAAGGCATACAATGTTATTACAATTTTGCTTTAATGTCCAAATAACGTTCTGACGTTGAAACAATCTTCCGTGGCTGTGCCTTAGCTAATTTTGACGATGAGAGTCTGGTCTGGTGCTTTGTTGCGTTAAAGCTTTGACTATGGTGACAAAGAAGGCCACAGCGGTTTGTGTGATGGTGCGATTGAGGTTTTTTCTGGCGTGATTTAGGAGTCTTTTTGACGTTATTGCGTGATTGGAAGCGTGATCGTGATTTGACAAATCTTTTCAGCGTGATGCGTGAATTATTCAATTTTTTGCACTGTATATATCGAGACTGAATTTCAGCGTGATCGCGTGAGAGCGGGCTTTCATAAATTTATGTTGGAGAGCATGCTTTTGACCACACTCCTGGTACATTCAATACTCTTCGCTCAAATGTTTGAGTATCAACTTTATCCGCCACTGACAATGTACCTATTTTCTATATCGTTGATTGATAGATTTTCTTATGACCTTAAACCTTTTGAATTGGGTGCTAATACATGTGAAATACTATACTATATCTAAAACATAATGAAATATGACCACAGAGAAGTTATGGTTTATGTTGTGCTAAATTCTACCAATTCATGTTCCATTGAATTGTATTTCTATGTCAATATATACACTTGTTCTTTTTGATTAGTGTGTCATGAAATTGATTTTTATGATAGGGTTGTGAAGATTTATATTGTAAAGTTAGTATATAACATATATACACATGGAGAAATATATCAATTTTTGAAAAATTCGCTGCTTTGAACAAGACGATAATTGATAGAATCATTTTAGTTTCGGAAGTTGATTTTGAGGAGTAAACGTTTGAAGGTATTAACAGAACTTGAGTTTAATTTGGTTGAATTTTTTTAGTATTATAATGTGAATTGATGTTTGACTCTTCTTCAAGATCATTTGTCTCTCGCTTTACATTGCCAGTGTTAGGCTGTTCCAGAAATGTCCAGGGATAATCTACACATAGGTTTGATATGACCCTCGAACATGATCCATCAATTTCATGCAGCCCCCGGCTCGAGGGGTAAATCACTCAAAACTTGGTGTACGAGATTTTGATTTATTTATGATTTGTGATTGATGTAGATTTGATTTGTGATTTAAATTTGATTTAGATTTGATTTATGATTTAGATTTGATTTAGATTTGATTTAGATTTGATTTGTCAAAAATGTGTACGTGATTTTTTTAGTGGTTTATCCCCACCCCGGACGACTATCCTCTACATTCTGTTACCCCCTGCACAATATTTTCCTCGAAACAAAACATTGTAGTCTAAACCTTTTAAGGCCATATTTAACCAATCAAATGGTTTCATTTCTTACTAAGTCAATAGTGGTCCAGGCAGGACGCAAACAGTTTTACATAGTCACGACGAGGCAGCGAAACAAGCTAAATTTTGAACTGCGTGCGTCGTGCCTGGGTCTAGTATTACGCCATTTTATTGAATAGGCGAGTCCTGCGCGTGTTATGGAGTAGAGACCGCGCGACCATAAGTTATCAAAAGATAATATTTGAATGAAATTCGATTGCAAATTAATCAGAAGTTTTCGTTTCACCACCGTTACATTAAAATATAATTGACTATCCTGCACGTATTCAAGTTTCGAAAATATTGAGGTCGAAAGGGTAAAATGCAGAAAAAAAGAATCTTTTAAAGAAAAATAAATAGAAAGTATGATTAAAATCTAAGTATTCATGCCGATTGATTGCCATTTAAATCCGCTATATCTTTTTTTATCAATCTGCATTTGAACACCCTCCATCCCAGAGCAAACTTTATCGACATTCTTTTTTTGGATCTAACTTATTCAGGAAATATATGATGAACTAAGGTTTAAACAGATCCTCCAATAAGGAGTAATAATCACTCTATAACTACACATATATGGGAGTGGTTAGTCTAGATCTAGACTATTCATTCAACATATAAACCACCGCAAAACATTATACAAAGAAGCGAAAAAGAAATAGAATTCCCGGAAGAAAAATAGGAATGAATAGTCTAGTAACATTCCTGCTTTTCTCATTTATTATGCATAAAACATTTATTTTTTTTTTTATCTAAAATAACCTTTTGTAAAGAACATAATCAGGAAGAAAAATATTTTACTCTTTTTATTAAATATCATGAAGTTTCTGAGAAAGCCGCGAAGAAAACTTTTAATTTTTGTATCTAAAATTCCGTAGCGCAGAATTCTGCGCTGCTTGCCTGAGTTTTTCCAACCTCAAAATTGTCAAAAGTGAGCAATGTTTCCAGACCATTATTTTAATGTTCCGTACGGCTTTTTTATTTTACTTTTACTTTTATTTATTATTTTTCTACTGGGTAATAACTAAATAATGGTCTGGAAATCGAGACTACACGCACGTACGCCACTCTCTGGTCTCCAAATAGACGCTAATTAATTTTTTTGCACTCAGGACATTCTTATTCCACCCTCCCTTCATATTCCACCCTCCTCCCTTTATATTCGCCAAACTTACTACAGTTTTGTTGTAATTATGCTTTTATGCTAACAGGCTAGATTCACTATGACCCTTATCTATTAGTTAAAGACTATTATTCATAGCGAATAGCGAGATATTTTGTCAATAGACAATGTATTGAAATGGGGGTGTTCTAAAATTATAAACTTTCCGATGACGTAATCTTTTCTAAGCAATTTCCACCCAACAAAAGTAGTTCGATTGGCTTGATGAGTGGAGCCCAGTCTTTACACAGAACACTTTCGGGGATGGTAGTAGAGGGCTGACTTTGTAGCCTAGAAAAATCAAAAGTCCAATTTATCAAGCTCACATGCGAAGAATTCCTTGGCTATCTTTATTATTGATGGCTTTATATGAACTACATTTAATTGTTGGGCAATCTCAATACAGTGCTCTAATTCGTTCTTTGACGTTCGATTAAGGCAATCCTGTATTATGAGTAAGCCTCTCAACCCCAAGCTTGGACATAAAAGATGCTTGTGGAAGAGCAATCTTTTTTGCATGGTAATCTAATTTGTGGGAATCTATTCTCCATAATAATGACTTATTTCGATCAAGTTAGTATTGGATTATCACAAAAAGATTTTTCGTTACTTGGTAACCTATCTACTTGATAAGAAAAAAAAAGAGGAAAGTTAAAATTGTAAGACTAGTTAGGGAAGCGTAAAAACCTACGCAAAATTTATTAATTGATACTCAAAATTGGTTAACTTTCAAGGTTAGTTCATAATGCCCCATAATCGATGTCTTTGTATTTCTTAGTATATGAAATTAATTAAAACTAAGTTTTCTATCAAAATCCTATAATACCTTGAATCCGGACAAGCTTTAAAACTAGGCCCTTTAAAATTGTTTAACTCTTCCAGTCTCCAATTTTTGACAAAAAATCACCCTTCTCGCATCGTCCGTGATGACCTTAGACTGAAGGGTTAATTAAGAAATTGAAGTTATTTATAGTTTAAATTTTTGCAATATGATTGGTCGTTAAATATCGTTTAGCATCTTAAATTACCAGATTAACCCCTATTTATGTTTAAACGCGAAAAGTAACGGTCGCTTAACGACCTTCTTTATCCTTATGCGTGCTTAATTGATATAGCAGAATTAAAGGTTCGGGCAATCATACCCGGGGACAAGAGAAATGACCTCCGACGGTAATACAGTTGAACCCATGTAATTCGAACTCCTATAATTCGAAAACTCATACAATCCAAACAAAGTCTTCGGTCCTGTCTGACTTAATCAAACTTAATCAAACTCCTATAATTCGAAAACTCATGTAATTCGAACGAAATTCTCGGCCCCTTGAGAATTCGAATTACATGGGTTCAACTGTATATGTTCCATTTTTTGACAATTAAGCCCAACATTTCGCATTAAGCAAATAGTGGAAAAGTAAAGGTTGGATTGGGAAGGAGAAGGGTTAACAATGATATAACACAACAATTACACTAAACAACATTATCTTTCAATTACCTTATAAAAGGTAAGTTAATTTCAGTTACTTGGACTTTATTTTTTTAGACTCTTTTGACTCCCCAGCAGGCACGGAACGTTGTTTTAACGTCGTTCTAACGTCAAAAAGTATAATAGTTCTGAATTAATTGGTCTCTCAATTTTAAACCTTGGTTCTTTGCCGTATAAAAAGTTTCTTTTGTATCACTTTTTCTACCATTTGTTTTTAAAAAGCTGAATTTCTCCCTTTTTGGATGATTTCATTCTTGGTTCTAACACAGTGTGAAATTTTGTTGAAAGTGTTATTGGTAAACTTCTGGTCATAACGCTCTAATTTTAGGTCGAGTTTCATAAAGATAAACACAAAAATGGCGAGAAAGAAATATATAGCTGAACATTATGAAACTTTAAACGCTTATAGAGACGCTTTTAATCACCACAAAAAAAATAAAAAAATATTTCTATACTTTTTTTTTATTAGAACATCAAAGTTTTTGTTGAGGCTGAATGTTCTTATTTTCCATTCATTTTCATCCTTAGGTGTTCATTTGTACTTAATATATGAATCCCGAATAACAAAGAAAAATGGATTATCTCGAGAAAACCGTAATAGCACCTTTCATTAAAGACGTGTATGACTGTTGAAAACTTCCATTCTACGTCAGCGAGAAAAGGTCGAAACGCTTTTCATACGAAATGAATGGGTATATGTTTTTTCTTATATGAACAGCAAATTTTGGTTCGTGAGGTTCGGATGTTCTGAACTTTGATCAATATTTTCTCAAATTTACCACCCCACCCACCTCTAAATATACCCTTAAAATGCTTCCCTTGATCTAAGCTTCCATTAGGAAAATTCCCATACTTGAGCATTCATAGTTGTTTTGTAAAATTTACCCACCAAATTTCAGGCTCGATGTTCTTATAAACTATATTCTAATAAAAAAAATTGGGTAATATGAGAAGTGCCCCAACCTCTGACTGTCAACCACCAGTGAAGCCACAAAATTATATCCATGACCAATCTCTCAATAATTTTCATCAAAGATCAAACGAGTCTTTTGTTCCAACTCAATCTTCTCTCAATTTTATTCGCTTGTGCTTCTCAAGCGAACGTTTGAACTGTATGAGAATATAGACAGAAGTAGAAAATGGCGAAATTGCTCAGTCATTTCTTTTTCTTTATTTTTGTTTGGATAAATTTTGTACTTAGCCACAGAGTTGTTAGCCAAGACAATAGCGCAGCATCAGCTTTGCGTCAAACGCCAGGTAATTTTTAAACTTAACATAAGCTATCTCAAACTTTAAATATCTCCTGAACCAGAAGGATTTAGAGGTTGGTTCATAGCTCTTTTGACAACTGAGAGTTTCCTTTTTTAGGCAGAACGGAGTTAAAAAATGTCAGTCTTACTACGTAGTCTGGGCTTACCCGACGGCAAACTGCCCAGTGTCGGGCTTCAAACACTCCTGTTTCAATTCCATTCACTGGAAGACAGAAATTAGTGTGTAATGAAGATTGCATAGGTACTTGAAAAAGGGTTGGCATAGGGAATCACCCTAGCTATAATTCTTGACATCAGCTCTTAAAATGAGTGAAAAGGCACTTTTGCCAATTTTTTTAAGAACCGTAATCTCTTTTTAATATACTTCCTTGTTAAGAGGGACTCTTTTGACTTCTTCTGCGACCTTAGAGAGACTTGGGGGAATTTGAATAACAACATGAAATACCCAGACATCATTTCCGCACATACAAACCCCCTCCCCCTCTCCTGGAAATTTCTCATATTCTCTAGGAGATAATTCTTTAACGTTTCGCTCATCCTCATCAATTGCATAAATAAAGTATACTGAATGGCTTTAAAATGGAATCTGAATGGAATCTTTACTTTGTCTATTTTATTGAAAAGGCACAGGGGGGGGGGCACATGGACCGGGGATTGCTATGTTCTTGGGAGAGACAGTTCGGATGGAAAGTTTTTCTTGAGTTTTTACGATTATAAAAAGTATGAAAAGCTCAAAAAAATGCTGACATTACAATGGATTGTTTTGATCGTTACCATTGTTCCCATTCCATCTTTATATTATGATCAATTTTATTGCATCCTTTTTTTAGAATTTTTTTTACCGCAACTTTGTCACTCTACTTTTAGCACAGAATTTCCATTTTTAAGCTTCTTTTGCGTATCAGAACCCAATACCCGATAGTGTCTGCGGAAAGTTTATCATCAAACTGACTCTGCTTGCATTTGTCATTTATAGTTCCAGAATTTTTGGATTAAATACGGCGAAATTATCAATAAACTAATGAACGATGAACTGGTACAGAGTATCTTTATCTCGCGAAATTTATTACCCTTTTGTACAAATATTTCGAAAGTGAGTATGTAAATTTTGACGATGAAGCAAAAATTCACTGCATTGGAAAATTGATCTTTCCACTCACGGGACGCTGCGCTGTAAATCCCAGTGGTTCATCAAGCGAAACAATAACATATACATTTCACTGCATTCCATTAGGGCTATGATGTAACCACTATTTGGAGGTATATATAACTTCAATTTGTTTTTTTCAGAGCGTCCTGCGATCGTTGAAAGTCCTGGAGAAGTGGTGTTCGCCAGCACTGGTGATTCCCTGATCTTAAGTTGTATTGCCACAGGGAATCCCCTACCAAGCATCACATGGACAGTACCATACGATATCACCCCTCATGAAGTGTTATCCAATGGAAGTCTACATATAGAAGAAGTGGGCTTCTCGCATTCTGGACAATTCTCATGTGAAGCAGCCAATTCTGTCGGAAATGATGTCGAGTTCTTCGATATTTCTGTGCGAAGTAAGATTAACCCTGTTTATTTATCAGACCTTAGACGCGTCTGTGACGGCCTGTACATAATCCGTCAAAGGAAACCTTGTGAACAAAATCTATGTACAGGCCGCCACAGACGCGTCTAAGGTCCTAAATAACCTTTTGCGTAACCCCGCTAATAATACATTCCATACAGTTTATAATGGTCAAAATATCTACTGAATATTTTATTGATAACGTTTTCACACTTAATATACATTTTCATAAATTACTTTACGAGCAACGACTGCCTCGTTTTGAATTGAGCGCTATGGTAACCGAATCCCAAGGAAGCTTATCAAAACTTGACTCTATTGGTAGATGTGTCATTTTGAGTCTCGTGATACATAATCACCTTGGTAATTGTATGAACGAGGCAGTCGTTGCTCGTGACGTAAATTACGAATGATTGATGGCTGAAACAATGAAGACTGGTTCTCACAATTGTTGTCCCTAAGCTAAACATACTTTCTGTATTTGCCTGTTCTCAACATTGAACTTAAATTGAATGGTGTGTAACATCTGCCAACGTCAACTTGAACACCGGTGACTTGAAATGGTCTAGTCAAATCAACTTAAAAAAGTCAAATCAAAAGGCTTTCTGTAATAATAAGGTAAAAGATTTGGTGGGAAGAAAACTGGACGAAGATTAAGTAAAAAACTTTTTCTACCGACTACCGAATAATATAATCGTTCCGCTAAATTTTAATCTCAGTCTCTTTCCACTCACAAAGGATACGGAAATAATACGGAAAGTTCTCAAAGGTTTTGATGGAGAGTGTTGCTTTTGCTCATATCCCTTGTAATATTATCACACTCTCCGTCAAAATCTCTGAGAACCTCGGAACCTCCTGTATCCTCCACTGAAAATACACACGTCCTTTTTGCGTTCAGTTGACGGTCAATACACAGCATGGAGTGAATATAGTGAGTGCTCATTGACGTGTGGACAAGGAACACAATGGAGGTATCGTTCGTGTAGCAATCCTCCACCAAGAAATGGCGGCAAAGATTGCGTCGGTGAAGCTATCGAAGAACGAACTTGCAATCAACGAGATTGTGATGGTGAGAAAAATAATGACTTCTTTGGTTTTTAAAGCTTACCTTCCCAAAATGATGATTTGTAAAACCTTTCGAAAAAGAATCCGAGGCTGCGTAACTTCGGTACAATTCCTTAGCAAGAGTTTCTTCAGTTTTTCGGACAAAGTTTCGTTTTACCCATTAATTGACTATTTTTAAAATGTTTACATTGCCAAAATCGAAACCCTTAGACCCGTAGTGTTTTTAAGACAATATTTTTTAGAAAATCTAAACTTCAAATGTGGTTACAGGCTAGTAGCGTGGGAGAGATAGACAATAGTTGTTATGGTAACAGTTCTTTTTATACTCTTTGTAAGAGCTTTGTGTGTTTTCTTTTTTCTATATAGTGGATGGGAAATTTGGTGCATGGGGTGAATGGAATGCTTGTTCTCGCAAATGTGACGGCGGCCGACAATTTCGGTTCCGGCAATGTGACTCACCACCTCCCGCTGGCATGGGAAAGTCGTGCGATGCTAGTGGAGAGAAAAGTTTTGATGTTCAGAATTGTAACACTTATAAATGCAGAGGTTCGAATGTCTATTTACATTTTAGATCTAGCCGTATATTATAAGGATTGTTTTGTTTTCTGCACAATATGTATTGTTTTTTATATGTATGTTTTTTTTACGGAAAGTGATTGTTAAAACATCCGATTACAGTTATTAGCACCTAGCACTTAGTGCAATGAAATCCAAGACGATTTTAACACGTTTTTGTAGGTACAATAATTAAAAGCTCTATTTGTAATTATTTTCCATAAAAAAAAAAAATAAGCACAAAGCCTTATCTTTCAAAATTTCAGTTGGACTCGATGCATGTTCAGATCGATAGAGCATCTAGTTGTGTTTAATTAACCATGCGTGGGATATGCTTACTCGCCACCAGTAACCAGCAGCAACTAATCTTTTTTTCGATTTCATTGTTATAGTTCCCAAAAGGATTGACAGTGCCATTGGATCTTTGTATGGACAAGTCAATGGTTTAAATCTCTTGGATTCTGGTGTGATGGCAAGAATTCAAACAAGTGCGACTGGGCGTGTCTCTTTGAGCGTCAATATCACCAATGTTCCACAATTTACCCAAGGACTTTCATGCTTAATGACGCCCATTTACTTGGCTGTCGTTAATGGACGGGAGGGTTTGATCAATTCCAATGGGGAATTCGAGCATTACTCTAGGGTACGGCACTTTATTCTCGCACATGTTTACTGGTTCATTTATACTGGTCTTCAAATTCATTTTACACTTGTTCGAAGATTTATTTCCAGCCAATGTATTTTTCTGTAATCAGGCGATAAAAGTGGATTTCAAACAACAAACACCTTCTGATTTTCTCCACATATCTTTTCTTTCCATTCATTTTAGATAACTTTCGATTCAGGGGAGGTTTTGCAAACCTCTACATCAGTCATCACAGAAGCCGATAAATCGGTACTCTACTTGACCATCAATATTCAAGGTCAATTACCTTTTGGTAATGAAATATTTATGTTGGACGCTTTCAAAGAAAGGTAATTCTTTTAATTACCAGGTTTATGTTTTTCCATTGAGATCATATAAAGAGCCCCCTCCCCAGCGATTGGCGTGAATTTCGGGTCGCTAGGAGAGGAGGGGGGCTTTATAAATTAACCTTAAGAATTTTTAGATAAAAACACCCGAATTGAGCTTTTTATTAGCGCTAGCAGTAACTATGAGTAGTTAGAATTCATTATTTAAAAAAAATTGAAACATTCTTATGAATCTTTCATATGTTTTTATTATGAACACCTGGGGATATTTTTTTCAATTTTTGAAGATTTTAATTTGACGGCCTTTATGACGGGCTACTAAATATCGTCCAAAATTGACTGCAAACCTTTGGGTCACTTTTGGAGAGATCTGGTTGAAATCTGGCGCTTAATCTGATGAACACCGTAGGGCTTCAGGCTGTCCCAAAATTATCACAATTTTGCTGAAGTTTACAATTGAGTCTTCAAGGAATTTGAAAAATTACGCCAAGTGCAGTTAACACATTTGACAGTCCCTCTTTCTCTAATGTAATCGGAGAGTTCTACCATTTGTTTTTTGTTCACCTTGATTTAAGCATCGTACAATCAAATTACGAACAGTTGCTGGGTGTTTCCATGCCAACCATTATTATCAACAAGAAGCCCATTCGCTACAGTGTTGAACACGTGACCAACTACAACACGCGTGAAATTTTAGTTCCACCACATCGCCGGTTCAAAGTGGACATGCTTGAAGTTGCTTATGATGACATCGAAGAGTCGACGAAATTCGAAGCTACTGTTGATTCCACAAGTAAGCCTCTTCTTGTACACTCAAAGCAATTTCTTTTTTAAAGCCAATGTACGTTTTTTTTAGAACAATTTGGTTGAGGCTCGGATGTTCTTAACTTTGATCCACATTTTCTCTGTATTATCTGTTAAAAATTGACTTTGTTGTTTTTGGATAGAAAACCGAATCACAGTAAACAATGATGTTTTATTACATTATTGTTTTCATCTTTTAGAGAGCGAGAAATGCCCAAATGGTTTTTTCAGGAATGGTATTTTCTGTCAAGGTGAATATTTATTTTGTCTACTCTGAAAAAAACGAGTTTCCAACGTCCAAATAATGTTGCTTCAACATCATTGAAGCGTCATAACGTTATTTGGACGTTGAAAAAAGGTTGGAATAAGGTTGTCTTTCACCCCATTGGTATAACAAAGAATTAAAAAGAGCCACCCCACCCTGAAATTATGATGAAAGATTTGACTCTCGCCCCATTGAGCTTTAGGTACCCACTCCACTGGGGCACAGTATTCTTGAAATTCAAAAATTTACATTTTTTTTAGAACACCAAAATTTTGAGGCTCGGATGTTCTTAACTTTTGTTCTTAACTTTGTTCCACATTTTCTCAAACTTCTTACCTCTCCCACCCCGAAATATATATATTCCTGAAATACTTTCCTTGGTCTAAGCTTTTATTAGTGAAATTCCCATCCTCAAATTGTGAGTCTAGTTTTTGGAAAAGATTTCCCCCAAATTTCTGAGGCTCGATGTTCTTATAAACTATGTTCTAATAAATAAAAAAATTATACCACAGATCGTGACGAATGCATGGGTAGTCCTTGTACACAAATTTGTGCTAATACGTATGGAAGTTATGTTTGTTCTTGTACTTCTGGATACGAAATTTCTCATGATGATCACACTTGTTTAGGTGAGGCTATTCTGCTAACTAGGCGCCGTGGTACAGTGGTCATCAACCCTGATTCCGGTACGGGAGATCAAGGTTCGATTCCCACCTGCGGCGGCTCACTTGGCAAGTGAGCGAACCTTAACCCGGTTCAACCCATGTCATGTGAGGGGAATTAGATAGTCATTCCAAGTTGGCTGACGGGATATTAACTAAAGTATAGTATCTATAGAGTATCTATAGAGTATCTATAGTTGTGAAAATAGGCTGCGAAAAGCCTTCTGCAACTTAAACCAAATAGAAATAGAAATAAAAAATTACCTGGGAGGCGGCGTGAAAGTAAATCCACTTTGAAGAGCAAGCTAGTAAAATAATAGAAGGTTTCTTAATCGTTTTAAACACGCTTGAGTTTGTCAACCCATTGATAGATATGGGAAGTTTATCGTGGCTTGGATCACGAGATTTAATGATGGATGAAGAAGAATCTCTCAAAACGTAGCCAAACGTTAATATCGTCATCCAAGCCACGATAAACTTCCAATATTTCTTGTCCTTCCATATAAAAGTCGTTTATGACGTAATTTTATTCGATACGACAAAATTGATCAGCGGGGTTAGTTTGTTGTCAATAAATTTAGTCAGCTGTTTTTGATAAATCATTTTTTCGTAGCTAGACTTCCTTATTTTATAACTCTAGTCGTCTAGATGCTAGGCTAAGTAAAGTCTAGATGCTAGACTAAGTAAAGCTAAAGGCATAATAATTTAAACTTTACTTTGAACTTCTCATAGACGTGAACGAATGTGTGAAGGGAACGCACACATGCAGCATAGAAGAAATGTGTATCAACAACGAAGGAGGCTTTGATTGTGCAATGGATGACTGTGAAAAAGGCTATATCTTTGATAACATCACTACTGGTCGATGTGAAGGTGCCCCTTTTCTTTTACCCTCTATACTTTCTAAAAAATCATATTTTCTATAATGAAGTTAATTCCTATAGAGTCCTTAAAACTTTGTTTAATGAGCAGTTTTCGTGATTGCGTGAAATTAGGTTGGAGGGATAGTGAGCCTCTTTAATAGTTGCGTTGCACCACAAATTTCTCGCATATCCCTTAATTCTCCTCACATTCTTCTAGATGAGAATGAATGCAAGACTGGCAGTCATAATTGCACTGAAGATGAGAATTGTCGAAATATTGTGGGTTCGTATGTTTGCGAACTTCGTCCTTGTCAAGATGGTTACAAAAGGAATGAACAAACACAAAAATGTGAAGGTAGTTAAATTAAAATAGATTCAGGGTTGCTACTATTTTGTGCTTAATTGTAGCAGGAAGTCGAATAAGCAGGGGGTCGGTATTTTGAGGGGAAAATAACACAAAATGTGGGGGGGGGGGTCATAATAAAGTGATTTTGGGGTGATTTTACTGAACAGCTCAGGAAAAATGAAGGTTATGGCACTTTTTCGGGAAAGGTTTATAAGTGGGGGTTTTTTTTTGGGGGGGGGGGGGGTGGCTCATTATATAATGCTGTTTGGGTGTGAAATATCAGAAAAATTGCAAAATTACCCCCCCCCCCAACAATTAGAAAAAATTTCATTTGAAGATGGTTCATTAATTTTGTTGTATTTATTTCTATTTTGGGGCGCGGGGCTTGAAATACAGCTCACTTTCGTCCAAAACCTGAATTCCTCACTCGACGATTTCATTTTTCTTATCATTATTATTATTAGACATCAACGAATGTTTACATTCTCCTTGTTCTTTCGATGAAATTTGTTTCAACCGTGATGGATTCTTTGAATGTATGCCAATCACAACAACAACCACCATTACGACATCACAACCCATAACAACCATCACAAACCCCTCAATTCCGTCAGGAGGTCCTCAAATCATTACTGATGACATTGATGAAGCAGCTACTAATATTCCTATTGTTGTGACCGATGATACAGTTCATACTGGCGCCACAGATCCTCTATCTGTCCAAACTACTCTGTCTCCTGCGGTGACTGATGAATCTTCAGAAGTAAAAACTGTTGTAATGACACCCACTCCAGAACCTCCATACATTGTTACTGATGGGTCATCAACCACTCGTACATCTTCTGTTACTTCAACACCAGAACCTCCATACATTGTTACTGATGAATCTTCAGCCACTCGTACATCTTCTGTTACTTCAACACCAGAACCTCCATACACTGTTACCTTAACAACGGCTCCACCAACAACCACAGCTATCACAACGGTTCCACCCTCAACCACCACAACGGCTCCACCAACAACTACCACAACGGCTCCACCAACAACCACAACGGCTCCACCGACAGCCACAACCACCATAACTATTCCACCATCAAACACAACGGCTCCACCAACTACTACAACCACCACAACGACTCCACCAACTACCACACCCCCAACGGCTCCACCAACAACTACCACAACGGCTCCACCAACAACTACCACAACGACTCCACCAACAACCACAATGGCTCCACCGACAACCACAACCACCACAACGGTTCCACCATCAACCACAACGGCTCCACCAACTACTACAACCACCACAACGGCTCCACCAACTACTACCACAACGGCTCCACCGACAACCACAACCACTACAACGGTTCCACCAACAACCACAACCACTATAACTGCTCCACCAACAACCACAACCACTACAACGGTTCCACCAACTACCACAGCCACAACCATAACAATGGTTCCACCAAGTACCACATCCACAACCACCACAACAATTCCACCAACGACCATAACAGTTCCACCAACAACCACTACAACGGCTCCACCAACAACTACAACTACAACAACGGTTCAACCAACAACCATCACAACGGTTCCACCGACAACCAAAACAACGACTCCACCGACAACCACAACGGTTCCACCAACAACCACAACCACCACAACGGTTCCACCGACAACCACGACCACCACAACGGCTCCACCAACAACTACAACCACCACAACGGTTCCACCAACAACCACCACAATGGTTCCACTGACAACCACAACGGATCCACAAACAACCACCACAACGGTTCCACCCACAACCACCACAACGGCTGCACAAGCAACCACCACAACGGTTCCACCCACAACCACCACAACGGTTTCACCGACAACCACGACCACCACAACGGCTCCATCAACAACTACAACCACTGCAACGGATCCACCAACAACAACCACAACGGCTCCACCAACAACCACCACAACGGTTTCACCCACAACCACCACAACGGTTCCACCCACAACCACCACAACGGCTCCACCAACAACCACAACCACCACAACGGTTCCACCAGCAACCACAACCACCACAACGGCTCAACCGATAACCAAAACCACCACAACGGCTCCACCAACAACTACAACCACCACAACGATTCCACTGACAACCACAACCACTACAACGGCTCCACCAACAGCTACCACAACGGTCCCACCAACAACCACAACGACGGTTTCACCGACTACCACAACTGTTCCACCAACAACCACCACGACGGTTCCACCGACTACCACAACCACCACAACGGTTCCACCCACAACCACAACCACCACAACGGCTCCACCAACTACCACAGCCACGACCACTGTAACCAACCCTCCAACAACTACAGAGTTCTCAACAACAGAAATGACAACAACGATATTATCAACAACAAGTTTTGAAACTGATTCAACTACTGAATCCATAATTTGTCCTCAAGGTTGGAAACTCGATCCCGAGGGCTATTGTATAGGTATGTAAACTCATGCTCATATGATTTTTGTCTGCTTTGTTTGAAAATAAAAACGTCTTGACAACATTTTTTGCCTTTATTTTTTGCCGGAAAAACCTCCGAAGGGTGTTTTCGGGTCGGGATTGATAGGGGCACACCTTAGGGTCACCACCCAACGTAAACTTGATCTTCTTTCTATTTAACAGACGTAGACGAATGTAAAAAGAAGCCATGTCATCAGATGTGCATCAACACTGATGGAGGTTATAAATGTAGTTGTCGTATCGGTTACGTGCTCCAACTTGATAACACCACATGTTTTGGTAAGACCATCACTAAAATATTGTATTATGTGTTATCGAGGAACAAAAAAGTCGTTAAAAGATTTAGTCACTTTTCCAAGACTATCAATTTGAAAATTTTGGAAATGGAAAATTGTTTTGACACCCCTGCCTTTATGACCCATTTAGATCCGCCCCACTGCGGCCCAATGGAGAAAATGCTTACCCCAGTGGTAACACAAAGAAATAGTCGCCCCTCTGAAAATATAATGCAAGAACGATAAATTTCTATGACATTATGATTTGATTCTCAGTGGTTTCACAAATTGGGCCATTCCAAAAAAACCATACAAGGGGGTGGACGAACCTTTTAGGCGAAATTCTTTTTTCCTGAAAATATGCCTTTATCCCCTGAAAAAACGGTCTGAAAAATAACCCTGGAATCTTCCTTCTCCCTTGGAAATTTCGATTAAAATACCCCCTGGAAAAGTTCGTCCACCCCCATGTCATGGATGTCATAGTATTTCAAGTGACTTTTGATAATTAACACGCTTATCTTCTCTTTGTTAATTAAGACATCGACGAATGTGCATTATCGATGTCATTTGAAGATGGTAATTTGTGTCCACAAGAAGATATGGAATGTTTGAATACAATGGGTTCTTTCAAATGTATGATGCCATGTCAAAAGGGATTCAAAAGAAATGAAGAAGGAGAGTGCCAAGGTAAGAAGAAGCTTCTCTTGACGTATGACATAACATTGGAATTGCGGTAATCTGACCCCCCCCCCCCCCCGAGATTAATTCCAATGTTATTTGATGTTATTTGATATAACCACGATTCTTGTTGAAGATTCTCCCACATATATATCCTTTTTTTTCTATTCACCTATGTTGTTGTACCCCGTTATATAACTTTCTGAATTTATCATTCAATATCATCAACTTTTTTTGCTTTAGATCTGAATGAGTGCGTTACAGGCGATCACAATTGTGGAGAATATTTGCTTTGTTTGAATGTGGAAGGTGGTTTCCGTTGTCAATGTCCTAGAGGTTTTCGAAAATCCATGCCTGATCGTATCTGTATTGGTAAGAAGATATATTTTCCCCGTCATTGTCAGCATGAAATACAAATCAAAAAGCCATAAACTTTTGAGAAAATTATGCAGACTAAAAACGCTCAAACTTCTATCAGAACTTTGAACCTTTATAAAGGGTATAAAGTGTATTCAAAAAGAATCATTTAAAGATTTTAATTTGGATTTTGATGTTACGTTCTTAAAAATGTCTCTAACGTATATCTCTGCAACACGTTAATGTAATGAACAGAACAGGGTGATTCCACACTCTTTTCCTATCATTTCTGAGGGAAATATTGAATCTACTGGATTTGAATTTTCTCTTTGATTTTGGGTTCTTTGCCTACCTAACCTGTTTACTAGTATTCTAACCAGTTAATATCTTCATTTTTTTGTATTAGATGTGGATGAATGTACGGAGGTTGGTGTTCGTGTCTGCCAACAACGATGCCAAAACACAATGGGTGCATACAAATGCTCATGTAATCAAGGATTTTATTTAGCTGATGATCAAGTCAACTGTGAACGTAAGTACAGTCTAACTCCTATAATTCAAAAACTCATGTAGTTCGAACAAATATTCTAGTCCCCTGGGAATTGGAATTACATGAGTTTAACTGTAATAACACCTGACGACCCTAATATGTCCTTGGTTGTTTGGGTTCTATTTACGAAAAGACACTTTTATCTTTTCAGACAATGTATCAGAGTTGATCAAACCAACTGTGCAAATAGTGACCACCAAACTGGCTACAAAGAAACCCCCGACTTCTATCGCAGGTAACCAGTTGTTGTGTATTGAGTGGTTACGCATTCATTATGGTGTAAATTGACCATGAATTATGCATCAAGAAATATTTTCAAATTTTAATCGAGGAGTTGTGTATACTCTAGCTCAGTGTGCCCGGTTAGATCAGTCAATAGAGCGCTCGCCTCACACTCGAAAGGTTACTAGTTTGATCCCGGCCGTCGTCCACTCAACGAAATGAGTAGCACAAAATAGGTAAACTAAATTGTGCCGTGGGTCATTGGTAGTTGAGAACAGGTGTAGCACTCCGCTTCAGTCCACCCAGCAGTCTAGCGCTAGCGAAAGAGGGATAGACTCCCTCGCTGTACGACCGCTATCGACACTAGGCCTCCCTGATTAACTTATAGCTTATACTTTGTGTACACTCGACACATTCCATATTATAGTCAGTTGTAAAATTAATTTGTTGACTGAAATGGTTTCTTACAAGGCGAATTAATAATAAGCTAAATTTAAGAATTTATGAGATTTATTTTCAAAACCAAAAATTTAAAAACATCATTTCGCGCTTCATGCACTATGAACAATCATCAGATTGGTTTCGAAAAAAGAATTCAAGTAAATTCTGCTTGTATCGAGCACTACTTTAGTGGAATGTTGTTCACCATTTACATACTTATTAAATCTAAGAATTAAAAAAATATTTGCTATACAGGTGAAAATAGTGTTACAATGATGCTTAAAAGTGTGGTGGTGACCGAAGAGCAATCACCAACAACCACTACATCTGCACCTTTCACCACCAACAAAGCTGGTGTCACCACATCAGATGGTCAACATTGTGAAAAATGGTTCCAAGCTTTTTGTGATTGGAAATGTGTTTCCAAAAATGGTCGCAATCAATGCTTCTGTCCACCTGGTTATCGTAGATATTATTACGGACGATGCCATGGTAAGTAGCAACCAATGTATGTTCTACCAGTTGGCAAGCCAGCATCGCATGCCGCTAGCGCGACACAGAAGCTCTGCCCCAATATCGCTACAACGACATCGCTACTCTCTTTTTAATCATCAGTAGAACATAGTGAGATTTGACCAAGTAGCTGAATTTAACCATAGTCTTTCCAACTCCTATTTCAACTATCCGTTCCAGACTGCTGTAAGACTGCTTAAAAGAAACTGTAATTCGACCCAAAGCTTGCCGCTACTTTTCGTATTTTTTTTTTAAATGGAGAGCAAACTTGAACCAATATCGCTAAAAGTACAGTGGAATCTCTCTATCTCGAACTCCCAAGGGACCAAAATTTTTGTTCGAAATAGAGAAAGTTCGAGATAAAGAAAGAGATAAAGAGCCCACAAATGTTCAAGGGACCGAGATCTCTGTTCGAGATAGAGAGAAATTCGAGATAGAGGGTAGTCGAGATAGAGAGATTCCACTGTAATGACAAATAGTTGAGTATTCATATACTGTAGATATAAAGATACAATACAATGGACATGCTTACAAGGGCATTCTACAGTCAGGGGGAATACATGTTCAGTGTACTAAACCATAGCCGGTGGGGTGGTCTATATTGAGGATTGCTTTTGAGTTAATTCATTGTACTAAATTGGGTGGTGTCCAGCCAAAAATAATTTTCAAGCTAGTACAGTGTACTAAATTAGGTGGTAAAAAACTAAATATTGATAGAGTTAAGTACAAAAAAGTAAGCTTACAGGTGATTTATATACTAAAACAGATTGAAAATATTCTACCCATGATTGAATAATAATTTTCATTCTTCTAGGAGGAATCTGGATGAGTACAAAGTGAAGAAACTTAATTGTTGTATTGAAAATGTTTTGATTTCCAAATCGAATGTTTATACGAATCGGTGCCGTGAAATATTTTGTTTTGTTTTTCTTATTCATAAAAGATGGTAGTAAAGCTGTAAAGAAACTATGTGATAAATACCGAGATTGCTCGCGAGACTTAGAATATTTTGTCTATTTATCTATATATTTTGTCTAACAAAAGCCCCGATGGGGATTCGAATCACTAAATTCATCATATATACGTGATTCTGAACCCGACGACCTATCCGTTAGGCCACCGGGCCGCTGCAAAATACCGAATTCAATTATTTATACTACGGCAAATAATAACACTCAAGAGTACATATATAGGGGGGTAGACAGTAAATACGAGTGAATCAGTGGAGGGCGGGGACGCAATTGCTGCGCAACCCAACCTCCTAGCAATCGCTTAACCTCGTATTCCCTTCGACTCGCAGCCCTAACCCTAACTATAATGATAGTAATCTATTTATATATTTATAAATATTCCCGTGAGCAATCTCGGTATTCATCAAAATGTGTAAAGAACCACACGGAGGGATTTTTAGGCTAGATTCATGATGTATTTACTGGAACTTCCAGGCCTATCACTTCCTTTTTATTCTTTCTTGAGATGTCATCAGACAGTATCAGACCTTATTGCTAATAAATAGTGAATGCAATACAAGTAGATTACCAAAGTAGATTCAGAGACTGGAATGACTGACTTGTCTTCAAATGTATATTAAGATTGATTAGTTCGATAGTCGAACAGTTAGATTTTGAGACAGTCTGGCCTAGACCTTTGCTAGTACACAAAAAAAATCACTTTGAGCCTATTTGTAGTCTTGCTTCAATGAAACTTGAAAATATTGTTAAAGTTAGTACAGTGTACTAAAAGGGTGGTATAAAAACTCCGATGGGTGGTTAAAGTTAGTACAGTGTACTAAAAGGGTGGTATAAAAACTCTGATGGGTGGTTAAAGTTAGTACAGTGTACTAAAAAGGGTGGTATAAAAAATCTGATGGGTGGTTAAAGTTAGTACAGTGTACTAAAAGGGTGGTATAAAAAATCTGATGGGTGGTTAAAGTTAGTACAGTGTACTAAAAGGGTGGTATAAAAACTCTGATGGGTGGTTAAAGTTAGTACAGT
>JAUJPO010099777.1:0-23083 GCA_032270745.1 Tiaropsis multicirrata | reverse complement strand
CATGAAAAACCTGTCGAATTGCTGACAAAAAATAAATTTTATTAACAAGGAAAATTTTGACTATCTAATACGCATATCTTTTTGATGAAAAGTGGGAACATTAGCAAGGGCTTTGCTGGGGTACGCGGTACTGATATGAAGACTTTTCCTGATAGGTTTCTATTATGAATAGTTAACAATAGAAAAGACAAAGGAAGCATTTCTCTAAGGAATTTATCATCCAGCTTCGCTATTACATATTCCTGGTTTTACATAAAGATTACGTAATGTGAATGATTGCCGAAATAAGATCAGGTACTTCTATAGTTTTAAGGTCAGTGCTGATGACGTCATTGTTCTATTAACTTTTGACCTTGCTATGTGCTTTGACTTAATCTGGTCATCAAAATATTGTTGAAGTCAATCGGTATTTTCATGACCTTTAAGGCCTGAGATGTTTCTATCGTATATCTCACACGATAGTTGCATCCTTAAGATTTAAAACATTGATATAAAGAGAAGAACAGATACACAACTTAACAAACTTCAAGCTTTATAAGTTCTGGGACCGATTGAATTCCAAAAACATAGGTAAAGTTTTTTGATTAGTGTTTTAATTTTTCATTTTAATTCTGGTTTGGAAAGATCACTTCAAATTCTTGTTAGAATATTGCCGTACCTTTTTTAAGTATATTTATAAGTCATAGTCAGGCTACTTTATCATTATGAGGATTCAAACTGTAGTCCACAAAATTGATTTTTACTGACCATTTTTTAAACGATAAAGTATTTACTGAAAATCAAATAGATCTGTTGTTTGGACGTTAAAACAACGTTCTATTCTACTGGGTAATAACAGAGAGACTCGAATGTGGAGGGATTCGTTTGTTAGGCTTCTTGGCTTAAAGTACAACCTAATTTTATCAAATTAGAGAGAGATGCTTACTATCGAATTAGAGGGAGGGAAATTATATTTTTTTACATTTCCAATAGAATGCCTTGTGGAGTTGGTTGTTACTGTCCATCGTGTGCCCGGCGTCGAGCGTCTGGGATGGATTTGTTGAACAAATATCGTGTATTACAAAGACCTGGATACTGTTGTGGAAAACCAACCAATTGCATTCAACACAAGATTGGATATCAACTCTTCAAACCTGCCAACATCAAGAAATGAATACCTATGATGAACACTAGCACAACTAGAAATAAAAAAAAAACACAAAAAAATTGTAAAATAACAACACACTATTATGCTGAAATATTAAACAAACTATAAAAAATTACGAAATAAAAATTGCAAAAAATAGAAAACGTCAAAAAAAATTGTAAATTATTACAGTATGAAAAATTAAGAAAAGAGAATTGTAAAAATTGTAAAAATAAATATATAAACTTATGATTGACAATATATATGAACGTGTAAATTCTTGTAAATTATCAGTTGCTTATTCATTTGATTTATGTAAAAGTATAAATGTCTGATCCTTTAGCTTTGTAATCTGTTATCCACTGATAAGTACACCCACCGTGGATGCCCAAGGGTGGATGGTAAATGGATATATTAACTTCTATGGTGGTAAAAGAATTCACATGATATGACGAAACTATTCAAATAGTTTCTAGAATTTTCCAGAAGATGCCTAATTTTTGCACCACTGTTTACTTGAGTTGATCAACACTGCAAACTTTTTTAACCAGACAGATGTAATAGGTATTTATTTAAATGATGCTGTTCAATCGGGACTAGTATCTTATTTTATGTTTGTTGAACTATTATATTGTACATATAAACTAAGGGTAACAAGAAAAGAATAATTTACAAAGCGCAGCTTATTAGTAAAACAGAAAAAAAAACAGTTTTCTTCGAACTAATAACTTCATGACCTTATTGTTAGGCGGTCAATCATCAACGCAACACATACGACTTTGAGTTGAGTAGAGATTTGGAAAAGGTAGATATAGGATAAATGGCCTATTCAGGTGTATCAGCATAATGTTTCAGCAATGACCCAATGGAAAATCTTTTATTATTCATATATTATAATGTAGATGCTGTTTGTTTTTTTATCCAAATTTTTGACATAGCAAAGTCCCACACTCTGACACCCACTCGTTTGATAATTCATATAAAACCTTCTTTCTGATTTTAAAACTATAATAACTATGGCAACGATAATAATGAAATTTAGAAAATAAATTTAAAAAATTCATTGTATTATAGCTTCTAAAGAAACCAATGGAGTTTATTGAAATTTTTGTCCCAATGCGAACCCCAAACACATTTCCATTTCGTCAAATCCAGTAGCGGATACAGAGCTCAGTGGAAAAGAAGTTTTACCCCAGTAGGAAATTGGATGTTCTCTGTGGAAAAGAAATACGGACAGTATTATTTTGAAATATTTTTTCGACCTGCTTTAACAATTCTCCCAACCCAGTGTGGCTTTGTGGCTTGTGGCTTTGTGGCTTTGTCAACAAACCACTTTCAAAAGCATTGAGTGGTTAGGAGGGCAGTTATGCTGTGTTTTTTTAGTGATTTTCTGCTGTTTTATTAATATACCTTATGACCAGCATTGCGTCACAACATTTAAATGCAGTAAACTTCATACATATAACTAGAAATACCTGACGCTTAAAAGTGACATCGCCTCCCCATAATCAACAAATCCGTGGGAATTATCAAACCTAATCCTGTACCATTGTTGAAAATGATAATACCCTTTTGATTGAAAACCTATAGAGTTTACTAAAGATTAAAGATAAAAAGAGTTTTTAGTATAAATGGTAGGTTGAAAACAACAACAATATCCTCTTCCTGAGAGAAAGACATAATTAACCGTTAGAGGTATTATTTTTTCTTCCATCGAAATAATTATGCTAATAACAATTAGTCTAAATGAATGACCTTTTTTGAAGGCTGCCAACTCACTGCTTAAGAATGTCTGATGCTCCAACTTTAAATTATGCATTACAACCGCGATGAAGGGACTTATGATTCCTTTTTTGGGTAGCTTGGTAGGAATAAACGCTCCATCCTAGGAGGATTAACCATCGGACGTTTATAACGAGACCTTGGCGTTTGGTTGTTCTGGTCAGCTTGAGCCTGAGAGATTCTAGAATAGTTGTTTATCTTAAGATTATTTATTATTGTTAGTAAATGCTGATTGAACTGTCACACCATATCACACCACAATTTGTGCATTTAAAATAATTTTCATTTCTTTATATGCTGTAAGACAGGTTGGTGTAGATCACAGAGCTTGTTTTTGAAGGTGAGTTTTTCTGTCAATTATTCTTTTTGCCATTCCACATACTTAGATTGCAGTGCAGCAAAACACAAAGAGAAGCTAGGTAAATTGAACAATGATGAAAGTTTTTTTTCGCTGGTTTGAATACTTTTGTTTTTATGTCACTCGATATTCGATATACTCAATCTCAAACTTTATCAGTCATTGACACTGAAACGTTGTTTGGGCGTTAAAGCCGCAACGTTTGTTGCCATACATACCTCTTACAATGAACCCAATGAAGTATAAGATGAAATAGAAGGTATTCACCAATGAAAACATTTTCAATTTCAGGCATCGAAGAATTTTGTGGGAAAATTTCAGCAAAAGTGAAGATATTCAACATTTTTTGAAGATTATAAGATTATGCGATAAAAATGAGGGAGAAAAAGATACAAAGAGCCATTGTTGTTTGTGCTGTACTTATTTTGAACTCCATACAATACACAGGTGAGTTTCTGAGCATCGTATATTTTAAATAACGGCTAACAGACATCAACTAATACACCTTTTCGACCGTAGTCGCGCGGTCAGACAGGTGCCATTTTATTACTTAATTACCCCCCTAAACTCGATCTAATCCTTTTTTGACACCTTTTTCTATTGTATTTAGGTGCGAAAAAAAGACTGGGACGGCTTTAGGGGGGGGGGGGTAAAGCGGACATAAAAATGCCCGCGCGGTGATTGGCGGCTACGGTCGAAAAGGTGTATTGCTATCCTTCTTCGATTTATCTCGCTTAACGTAGCTCTTGAATCTTTTTCAGCATCAATGTAACCTTGCTATATTATACACGCCGACACGTGTTATATATTTGGAAGGAATAGATTACGGATTTTGGCCGGACCGCACTTTTAATTTGCGCTGTAAGAGGTCTGGATTCCAGCACTCATTTGAGTGCTAACCAATCACGCGCTGGACTTAACAATAGAGCAGCAATAGTATCAAAGGACGACTTCCATTCCTCTTCGATGGTTAGTTTGGCCCGCTCCTTCTTCAGAGCTTTTGCGTGGGCGGCCGCCGAAAACGCCATCGTAATATCAGATAAGACGACTAACTAACTTACGTAGGGGGCGGGTGAGGGTATAATCTAATCCGCTCTCTAATCTCAGCAGAATAATACGCCGGTGCGGTTTTCTCAAGCGCGGGCCTTCTGAGCGGGACACAAACGCGGGGCTTATAAAACGGGTTAACTAAAATCCGTTTCACGTACAATTTTACGCGGGAAAAAGAAGTGGGAAAGGAATGAAAGTGAAAGCAGTTTTTATATAAATATTATATACTTTAGAATGTCGTGGACAAAGATATGTTGAAAGTGTTTCACCTAATGCATGTGGTGTAGAAGGAGGTTGCAGGATAACTATCAAAGGAAAAGGTAAGTTTTTTGTTTAAATTTATTACTTTGCTGACACACCCGTCATGGTCGTCAGTTCTGATTGCTGATGGGGTGATGATGCCGCTGGCCGCCAACTTACTTAAAAAGCTATATTATTGTATTTGTCAAGTCCTTGACCTTGGTTTTCTTCAGAAGGCGACCATTGATAATATGTTCTATTAGCGTCATCCGATCGAAGTTACTTCAAAACACAAAACCCAAGTCAGACAAGTGTCAGGAAATGACAGAGTGATTTTCTTACAAAAAACCATCCATGTGTTATTTAGGAGGAATGGGCGTTTTTTAGGTGGTTAGAAGATATCCTGACTGAAAAAAAAAATGTATCGGCCAACTGACTCTATTTTCGGAGCTTTTTGTGCATCATTGTGCAGTTGATCAGTCAGGAATATTGGCAAGTTTTTGTCCTCACTCAAATCTTTAAAATCCTGTAAAAGTGGGTGTTTTATCTCTAATCTCTGTTATATAAAGTCTTTTAAATTGCTCTGAAATTCTTTTGCAGTGAATTACTTGAAATTTTCAAGAGTCGTAGAAAAATAATATTTGAACAGTTTTATCCAGCGTGATTTTCATGTTCTTCTTTTCTTTGTTCTTGATAAAGAACTGAAAAATGACACGTGACATTCTGGTGAAAAATTCTGTACGAAGGAGTTAAATGATGTTGGAAGAGTCAAAGTCGTAAAAGTCATAATTACCAAAAATTTGTACACGTGCGTTCCATCTGGGGAATAAATTGTTTTTAAATCTGACTTGAACTATAGACCCAACAACAGTGTGTGTGTATTAGACTATTATGGTATAGTGGCACCACTGGGATTTGTAATTGTTCGCATTGTAATCAATACGCTAATCGTTTTCATTTGGACAGTTATAAACCTGTTTTTTTGCAAACTCCTACGTAATGAGTCGACGCTATTTTTAATTTTGGTAATGTTATAAGAACGCTTTTTTGGATAGATTCTCTGACTGTTGATTGGTATCACATTTATGAAATTTTTACGCAGGATTTTCTGCTGACCAACAAGCTCAGAAAAACGAAGTTGTTTTTATACATCGAACAACGAAGGCAACCTTAGACTGTCCTGTAATTGATCAAGATGTTACAACCACAAAACTGTCATGTGAAGCTCCGTAAGTTTTCCTATGCATTTTTATTTTATTAGAACATAGTTTATAAGAACATTCAGGCTGAGATGTGTTAAAAAATTGGCAACATCTTAAGAATATGCCCAGGCTGAAATTAAGAAAATAAATTTTTTCCAAATGCAACTGACCGCAAGGGGAATTTTTCACACTTTAAATAAAAAGGTGTTATAAATTACGGTTTTCTCGAGACATTTTTCTTTGTTATATGTATTCATATAATAGGAACATGAATACCATACCATACCAGAGGCTGAAATTTTTTGGAAAAATAAGCCTCAAAACCAAAATGTTGATGTTCTTATAAAAAAACATTTATTTTCCCACTGTTTGTAAAAACAGATAAAAACAAAAACATTTCCTTGTAACAGTATGCTTGTAACAGTATTTCGATCATCATTGATCTTATTTGAATCAAATATTTTCATTGTTTATATATTTTGCAGTAAAGAATCTATTGGCAAAGATAGCGACTATGATGTCCAAGTCAAAGTTGGTGGAACTCTTTTGTCAGATCTCAATGGTGGCAACCAACACACATTTTGTTACGGGACTTGCAGGTTTTATGTAGGTTTTTAAGAATGTTGACTGGTACAATAAAGTTTTTTGATATTCTTAATTTATTTTAATTTAATTTAAGATTTAAATTTTTCTGTTTTAAATTATTATAATTAAAACCATGTTATTTGTTTACATTATCGATTTAATTATCATTTCAGTACCGAGAGTATTATACACCAGAATTGTCAGGCATTACACCTGGGGCTGTTGCACCAGGTATATTCTTATATATTTCTCAATAATACTACAACGTTTGCCAATTTCTTTTTTTCTTATTTTATGTATTTAATACTTTGCTAATTTATGGATTGAAAACACATCATTACAATTCAACTGGGGCTACTTGGGATCCTCCAGCCAAACATGGGACTACCAAATATCTGGTCTTCTTTTCTTCTTTTCTGACCACGAGTTGTTTTGATGATTTAACTAGAACAGAGTTGAATTCTACTTTTGGTTTCAAAAATCAACATTCACAAGACCTTATAAGTTAGGCAAAATCGCGTCTGTTCTGGGATTTCATTTTTGACTGGAGGATCCCAAGTAGCTCCAGTTGATGCTATATATAATGAAACTAAATAATTACCAAGTGTCTTGTTTATTGAATGTATCTATTGAATATCTCTGCATTGAATGTATCTGTTTTTAACATTTTCAACATTACAGGGGAACAAATTAGACTTGAAGGGAAACTTGTTTCTTGGCAAATTTCGAGATTGGATGATGCGTTCGAACCAAAAGGTGAAGAGCTCAAGAAGTAAGTTTTTGTTTTATGACCAAAGTAAAGTAAGTCTTTAAGTCTAAAGCAAGGTGGTTTTAATGCTAATTTATGGATTCAAAGCTTTGTGTTATTGTTTATCATTTTTCCATTTTTCAGAATGTATACTGGTTCTGACATCTGTGAGCCGTTTGATGAAGATTTCAGATTGTAAGTCTAAAGAATATTTAAATCACTGGAGATTGACAAAAAACTCAGCTTTTTAGCTTTGCCACTTGATAATCACCAACAACAAGTCAACGTCAACAAAACGGCAAATCGCCAAATTAGGGATATTGAGAATTTTGAGATACACAAGATTAATTCCTCCCTGAATGGCTTTCGGAAAAAAATCAAATCTAAACCAAAAAAAAAGAAAAAATTTCAATTTCTATTACACTAGTTGAGATTGGACCTTTTGGCTTGTTGATAATATTATACATTTTTTAAGTTTATTTCTTTAAAATATAAAAACATTCATAACAGACTGTTTCACATCAAGGACGATCATAAGATGAGATGGAAAAAGTAAAAATTGAACAAGTTCTACGTATATACATGTCAAATACCTTAGGGAATATCTACAAAATTGATTAAAAAAGACGATAAAAGTAATAAAGGTGTTTGAGTAACTGTGTTGTAAAAAATATATAATATACAAAAGGTTAAAATGAGTTAGATGTCCGGAGGGATTGCTTTGTAATTTTTGTGCCTGCATTTAGAAATCAATTCTGATCTTGTATTAACTAATTCATTTTTCGAAGTAATTATGTGGAATTTTTCAGTTAGACAAAGGTTGCAATTTTTTGTGCCATTTTTGTAAGAAGATGCACGGTCAATAATTTCCCATGATAAAATTCAGGCGTAACGGAACCAATTTTATCATGGGATTATACATTATACATTTTATTGTAGTTTTGTGAAGTATAATATTATAGTATGAATTATGAACTGATAGAATATGTGCATTTTATTTACTATTCATTTCATTTCATCACTTCATTTTTTGATTTTAGAATTGGTAAAAGCCATACCGAGGAAGACGACAAGTATGCGAGGCGTGGTTGGGTGAAATGTGTTCCTAAAATAAGAGTTCCAGGTTCGAATATTATTCATTTATTCGAAATGTAACAATTTTATAACAATGTTGATTGTAAAGTTGTAGTTATGCATTTCTACCATATAATTTGAATAAATCATACATCTTTCAAGAAAACTACGGTAATTGATAAATTAAACAAATTTGCCTCATTTTTCCCATAAAAGCTCTGGTGGTTAAAATTAAAAGTTAGTCAATCTCTTGCGTCATCGAAGAAGTTGACTTTACCCCCGATTTTTCTTGCATTTCAGGGTCGTGGAAAGTTTCATTTATCACCAGTGGGAGAGCTGGGCGTTCCAAACGCCACAAGTACATCCAAAGAGTTGATTCCAAGGATAACATTTTTAATCTCCAGACATATGCTGGTAGGTTAATGAAATATGTTTTTGTAGTTTTAATCTGAAATTCAGAGATCTAGTTTTTCCAGACATTTTCAGGACATTCATAGTATAAAGACTAACAGTAATAACAACATTATATATATTTTAAGTGTCATGCTCCAAAAGAATTAACAGCTTTAAGGCAGCTGATGGATTGTTTCCACGCAGGGCCACTAGACTGGCCATTGTTCCGTTGTAAGGACGATACATATTTCTCTTTATGACGAAGATTCAACACCACTACTATCCCACTTACTATTTTTAGACATCGAATCTATAAGTCCAAACACAGGAGGTACGGCCGGAGGAACTCTGGTGACTATCAAAGGAAAAGGTTTTAAAGTGCCCAAAGATAATATCAAGATTGATATTTCTGGTAAACCTTGTGTTGTTCAATCCAACACTGCTGATGAGATTATTTGTAAAACAAGTCCAGCTCAAACATCAGATTTTAATGCTACAGAATATGCAGGTTTGTTCAAATGGAAACCAGGCTCTATAGTAGTAGAGTTAAATTTACAGCAGACACATTTAAGACGTCTTTTTAAGATTGTTTCGGCGTCTTTACAATGCTTTAAAGCATAAAAAGGTGTTGAAAGAACTTCTTTTCTCTGTTGGATTTTAACTAAAGTCACATGTTGTGATTTGTAATACTTGCGCAGATTTGCAATACCTGCGCAAATTTGTAATACCTCCCTGTGCAATTTTGTAATTTTGCGACTTAGCAGTTTGAGAAATTTCGCGAGTATTTAATTTCGCGAATGACCCTAAAAATGGACATATTACCAAAATTACACATATTGCTAAAATGGTACTTTCAAAAATTTCGCATGGATTTAATTTCGCGAATCGACGATCCCACGCGAAAATTGGGAATTCGCGAAATTTAATTTATTTCATTGTCGGTAATTGTTTATTTCAAAGTAAACAAGATATGGAGAATAAATAGGGCGTATTTATTTTTTATAAGCATCGTTTTTATAAGAAATTAATCAATGACTCGTGATATAAAAGTTATTTTTTGTCGGTTATTGTTTTTTTCAAAGTAAACAAGATATGGAGAATAAATTGGGCGTATTTATTTTTTATTAGCATCGTTTTTATAAGAAATTAATCAATGACTCATGATATAAAAGTTATTTCTTGTCGGTAATTGTTTTTTTCGAAGTAAACAAGATAATTGGAGAATGAGAATAAATTGGTTTCACCAAGAACTACTAGAAATATCATATCCACCAATAGATTCCCCAGGACCATCAGCTCTATAATTACATTCTCCAGAATCATCAAACTCACCAGAAACCACCAGAAATATAATATCCACCATTACATTCACCAGAAGTATAATATCCACCATTACATTCACCAGAACGATTAACTCCATTATCAAATTCACCAGAACCATCAACTCCATTATCAGATTCACCAGAACCATCAACTCTATCATCAGATTCACCAGAATCATGAACTCCATCATCAAATTCACTGAGAACCACCAGAAATATTATATCCACCATTAGATTCTCCAGAACCATTAACTCCATCATCAGATTCACCAGAACCATCAACTCCATCATCAGATTCACCAGAACCATCAACTCCATCATCAGATTGATGATCAGAATCGTTAACTCCTGCATTGAATTCATCAAAACTATTATCACCAGCTGAATATTATTTTAAACGGTTTTTTTTTCTGAATAATCAAAGAAAAGTCTTTTTTTCAAGATTTTTCTTCGCGGAATATAATATGCCTACGAAAGAAAAATCTAAGTTCCAACTTACATATTTGCGCAGGGAGGTATTACATTTCTGCGCAGCTCGAAAATTACAAATTTGCGCAACAAGTATTAAAAATTTGCGCAGGTATTACGAATCTGCGCAAGTATTACAAATCTGCGCACAACACACATTACAGAAACTTAAACGCTTCTCAGTAACTGTCATTTGGAATCACCTTTATCATCCAGTTCTTTTTACCTGGGAGGGGAGGGGATAAGTTTACAATTTAATTAAAGTATTAGTTTTTGTACTTTTTCGTAAAAGTACATTTTGATTTGGCAAGGCAAGGCAATGCATTAAATGAGTATAAAATGTTATTCTTTAAAACTAAAGTAGGAAGTCAATTTTGTCTGGATGATTTCTAAGCCCAATTTTAAGGTGTATTGTAGTGTGAGCTTTCTTTCTCATAGAAGACAGTTTATACCTTATTAATGAAAAACATGCTAACTTCACGATCATATTCTTAAAAAATAATAAATCTTTCTTTAACCTAAAAGGTGGAAGAGGTTACATCGAAGAAATTTGGCCCGATTGTAACAATTATAACGCAGAAACTGTGGAATCATACACCAGCACAGCACCAGTCCAATCTAATATCACCACAAGATATGATGAACAAGAACATTATCAAACGTGGAGACGAAGACAATACGATGTCCCTAATTACGATTCCATTTGTTTACGATACGAGGGCTTTATACGACCACCTTATTCTGGGCGTTTTAAACTGTTTGCCAAAGCAGATGATCGTGTTCGATTGCACTTTGGAAATACCAGCTCTGATGCTGTGAGTGTTTTTTGTTCGGTTTTCTCTTCATGCTGGTCTAATAATGGGCTATGCTAATGGTCGAAACTCTAATGTTGAGGCGCACCAACTTTATAAAGGGGGTTAGCATTATCAAAGGAAGTTTTGTTCTTATTTTCCATAAGACGTAAATCACTTTGTTTATTCTCTGAGATTTTGAACATTTCAGGGTGGTTACAAATAAATCTAGAAGGGAAAAGGTTGTTCTAGAGAGGGGGGTTGCGACCCCTTCTGAACTATGAGCTGGTCAGACATCCAGGGGATCCGTGGAAAAAGGTTTAATGACCCATTTTTACCAAGATAACAGGCTCTTATTAGGTTGGAGTTATCTCCTGATTGTTAAACGTTGTCAAACGGTAACAAAAATACCTTTAAGAGAATCTTTTTTGGCAAATACTTATTTAGGCAAGTGGGTAAACTCAATTTCTTTTTAATTTTTGGCGAATGACAGTCTGAGAATTATCTTTTAAACCGCTATTTAGGCAAATTCGATAAAAAAAGAGGGTTGAATTTGGTTAAAGCCCGAATTTTGACCAAATTCGCCAAAAATGGTTCCCTTAAGGTAACACCTCTTCACTCTCATCTTTTCAGAAACTTGTTATCTCCACCTCAACAACAACACACAACTTCTGGTCAGAAACAAACCAACAGACAGACTATATCGAACTTGATCACACTAAGAATTATTACTACAAAGCCTACTTTGCTTCACATGCGGGTGATCATGATTTTGCTCTCGGTATGTTTGGCACAAAGACAAATTTACGCCAAACAGATTATCCGGAGATTGCGCGAGATGAGAAACAAAAGATTGTTGTGAGCTCTACAGATACGCCTTTGTCGCTGGTAAGTTCTTTTGTTTTTTGGCTGAAAACGTCGTCCAGTTCGGAATACACAATAGTTCTTAAGTTACTAATCATAATATTATCCAAAAAACCCAATAGGTGATTATATGCTATCTGAACTGAATCTTAAGTATTTAAACAATCCATTAAAAGCCATTACAATAATACATAGTACGTCATTACTCTGTCATTTGGTTTAAAAGAATAAAAAAAATAGCCATCCTACATGAACAATCAATGATAAAATATTTTCTAAAACTGGGGAAAAAAGACCGAATAATCCCCCCTCCTGGGAATGAAAGCTATTTACTTTAAGCCAAGTTTATGCTTGTATTTTTTAGAAATTTGATTTTACTGGCGTGACCGGGCCATCACCGAACATTAAGTTGTCTTTAGGTGACCGGACATCATCTTCAATCATCACAAGTTCTACGCCTACCAAGGAAGAACTTCAAGCACTATTCAATGAAGTTCTCAAAAAGAAATGTACCTTCAACAGTGACCCATACAGTAAGCGTAACGACTCAACAGACACAAGATGGTTTTTCAACCCACATTGGGTCTACTTGGTCAGATAGCCCCCCCCCCCCCCCGTTCATTCCATGTTTAATTGAGTTCATAGATAACTGAGTCCCCGGGTTGGCTTGTGATGTAAACTACCTGTTGAGATATCGATTCTGTCTAACGTTATACAAGTAGACTGTTCATTAAGCTCAGTTACTTCTTTATTCCAAGACTTTTAGATAGCTTTGATCTAAAACTTCTCCCTGATCGTTTTATAAATTTTATCATTTTGGCTTGAATTTTATTACTTTAAGCTGAATCTTGGTTACCCAAGATTGTTTGAATTACTGTTTTTTATTAATCGTCAATGTTTCAGCAAAATTTTAGATGTATATTTAAAAATAATATTCTCTTTCGTTTGTAGCAAGCACGGATGCTTTTTACTTCGCTGACTACGAAGGAGAAAAACCATCTGCAGCGTCTGACTATGGTATTTCACGAACGGCCGAGGTAGAGGCTCCATGTGGCCGAAGGTCCTTGCACTTCCGAGATAACCAAGATATAACAGTTTGGAACAATCACCAAAGTTATGATTCAAAAGATGTGGTATCAGCCCAATATGATTTGCAAATCTATAAATGGGTAGGTAGACAAGGAACGCCCAAATAACGCCCATTTAACGCCCAAATAACGTTGTTTTAACGCCCAAATAATATTATTTGGACCTTGTGCTTGAATAATGATTTGCAAATCTATAAATGGGTAGGTAGCCCAGCAGTCAAGAAACGCCCAAATAAGGCCCATTTAACGCCCAAATAACGCCCATTTAACGCCCAAATAACATTATTTGGACGTTGTGCTTGAATAACGTTATGTGTCTGCTGGGATCCATCTTAATGATATTGAGAGGTGCATCTTTAACAGTGGCTCATTTGAGACCACTCAAGTTTTCCATAGTAAAGCCTCTTAAACGAGTTTGGAGAACCAAGCATCGAGACAAATGTGTCTCTTTTATTCAAGAGATTTATAGAGACTTTTGGACTACGTGGTCTCGAATTGGAAGATGAACTTTGTGGTAGCGATAGCCTTTCTTTTGGTTAAGAATACTTTATGCACGAACGAACAAACACTATTAACACTTTAGCATATATAAAAAAAGACAGCCCATCCCTAGGCTTTGTAGTTTAGCAGGACGGCACCTGTATACAAGGATATCTATGTTTTCATGGTTTGTTATTTGAAAAAGTAGGTGCCTAAGTTTTATTTTAGCTTTAATTTAGGAGCGCAACATATCGCTCGTCTAACTTTTGAGTACAGTACCTGCCGCTCGCCGTGACCTCTTTTAGGTGAGTGTGAAGGCGTGCGCAAGCGCTCGACACAATAATAATGACACAGCCTGCATCTCTACAGCAATTCTTAACTAGAATATACATTTTTTCAGAATTTGCTTCAAGGGACTACGACGGATCATTCTGCGACTAAAAGCCTTCATAAATCAATCCCAGCAGCACCGAACGTTGTTTTAACGTCCAAACAACGTTGTTTCCGTTTCGACGTTGAAAGAATGTCGGAAGAACGTTCCATGCATGCTGGGAGGATTTAAGTGAAATCTCTCACAATGGTCTAGCCTTCTTTTTAAAAACTTTTTCATTGTGCTCTTGCTTTTTTAGTTTTGCTTTTCTCGAGTTGGACCAGTTGAAAATATCATAATTGATATCGATTTCACGCGAGTTGATACAGAGCTCACACATAAATCACACTATATGTTACGAGGTATCACCATTAGCAACGACCATTTGCAGTGTTTCGATTTGCTAGCCACTGTTTTCCAACAGAGTTACCTGATGAATTCGTTGCAATTGGATAGGACGAAAGCCATTCACGTATCGCGTTTACGTTTGCGTACGAGCGCCGTTAACGCTGACACGTACGTCGATAACATCTGGATTGGAAAGACTGCTTTGAGAGGCGAGTGTTGTTTATCTGTTCATGATATACATAACGTGATTATTTTCTACGCGAAAACTTCCAAAAAAGGCTGGATGCTTACCTCTAGTAATAAACACTCGGTTTTTAGGGTTTGTCCGTATATAAACGATTATATTAGGGCCATGTGTTCAGTGGAGAAATTCTTATCGATTACAAACACAGTCAATGTAAACAATTTTCGTTAGGGAAAAGGTGACAATTTTTTTCAGAAGACGACTCGGATTAACAATTTTTCCAGACAAGACAAGATTTTCCACAGACGACAATTTTTCATTCTAAGCGTAAACTATAACTAAACATCCACTTCTTCTTAAATACGTTGTAGGTAATGGAGTAGTCCTTCCCTTCCCGTCCGTCAAAAACATCGAAGTTGAAGAAAATGGCCAGGAATTCACCGTCAATATTTTCCCAAGTGCTTGCTCCACAACTCCTTTCCCGGATTTCGGAATCCAATCCTGGACAGGAACAACAAGTGGGAATACTCAAACTTTCACCAAGAACTCTAACTCGTTGACCATCACTAAATTGTCAGAAGCATCCTCCGGTATGGGTGGTGCTTTCACATTGAAATTTCATGATCAACAAGATGGAGAGCATACTTTAGTTGGTAAGATTGATTAACTTATATTTAACTTATCTTGTATATATTTCCTGAAATTAAGGTGCTTTGCCACTGGTTTTTACCGTAATTCTGCTATTTCCTTATTGATTCCACTGTAACCGGCAAAACGTTCGTCCTATTGTTTCCACATAATTACTTTATAATGCAATGTTGATTTTTCGATCGCAAAACTATAGGCACCAGTATCATTACGTAATCTTTTAACGTAACGAATAAGATTCTTTGCCGAAATATGAACATTGTGTCTCAATAAGAGAATCCCTATCCAGTAGATTATCGAGATCAGTGTTCAGTGAATTGGTCAATGTTAGAAACAACGGTTTTTTTTTAAACTTAAATTTTGAGGTATATTTGAAATTCCTTATTGAATTATTGAAGGACGTGAATTGATACGGTAAATAACAAACTTGCTGGTGGTACACAAATATCAAGAAAAATTGATTGGGAATCAGAAGGGAGAATTAAAAGTGTGATACCCACGTTGGAATGTGTATATCAGAGGACACAGCAGCCATGGAACGCTGGGTCAACGTCAAAACAACCCGTTATTCCTTAAGCCGAAAGAACCTTTTTGGACGTTGACACATTAAAACTGTAGGAAATTCAAGGAGTTTTTCCTCGATCACCTGGAATTCCGGGGGTATATTGACATCTTCAACAAAAAGATTAAAAGTGTAAATTTTTGGTTGATTTTATTTTCTTTCAGATATTCCATATGACGTCACTGCTAAAGATTTGAAGGATAAAATCGAAGGCGGCACGAACTCTAAAGCCGGGAAAGTCCGTGTTTACCGATTCGGGGATTGTTCGGGTTATCAATGGGAAATCTTTTTCGATAATTTGAACGGCGATATTGAACCTTTTGAAGTTGTGTCGGATACTTTGACTGGAACTTCTGCATCTGTTGCTGTGGTTACAATTCAAGATGGTGGAATCATGTATGGACCGCTACATGGTGAATTTTTACGGTTGCCGAAAAGTTCCCCTCAGGTAGGAATTTTTGCATCTGCTAAACTTTCTTAGGGCAGTATCATTTTTTACTTTTTAATTCTTTAGTATCATCCTGGTTTCTACACATTATTTGTTTTCAGTGACAATGTTGCAACTGACTTTAGTGTGGGACGGAATGACCATTTTTCAAACAGACTTAGCAATGAAGCTCTCAGTTTGATTTTCTGACATATAGAATCAAAGTAATCGAGTCCTGAAGTATTTTTTAACGGTGGAAATCGAGGCTGCTTTCGCAATTTGGATAGAAATTGCTTCACAAACGACATTATTAAATCAAATCGTTTCGTCTAATTCACCCAGAAGAAATCAAATTTTAGTTAAATTTTAATCCTTGTTTTATCCCTTTTCAAATTCAGTTAAATGTCGAGATCAATGGCTTCATCTCATCTTGTAAAAAAGACCAATGTTCCTATACATACGATGATGCCTTGACGCCCGAAATAACCGCCATCACGCCATCATCAGGAACAGGAGGAACGACTGTCCAGTTAACGTGTGTCGGATGCGAGAATGGTGTTGATAAGAACTTGGTGTTTATCGGTGATGTACCTTGTGCAGTTGTGACGGCCTCAACTACCTCCATTTCCTGCACTACAGGTGAGATTTATTTCACTCAACTTTTAGTAGTAAAGTCTCCTAAATGAGTTTGGAGAACGAAGCATCGAGACAAGTCTCTTTTAGTCAAACGGTTTTTAAAGACTTTTGTACTAAAGTTACAGTAAGTATTTCAAACCTGACCTCTATTTATAATAGACTAGATAGGCTCCTCATGGATTCCCTTGAAAAAGTGTCCACCATGTTGTTTCTGATTTCTTCAGGGTTTGTTCTGTTTAAAATGGTAAACAAAATGGTTGATCTGCCTGTAAAGTCAAAAAGTGAGATCCCCGATGGATGTGGATTAAAAACAGTGAATAGATTATAAAGAAATATTTTCGTTTTTTAATTTTAAGGGGGGCATAAATCTAAATCTAACAATTTTATACAATTTTTTTTCAGGTGATTCTCAAGCTGGTACGAAGCGAGTGAACATCAATGTTTTGGGTAAAGGCGAAGCAAGGCATCCAAATCTTGCCATCACTTTCACGTAAGAGTGTAGAAACTGACTTTAAAAACAAAACAACTTTTTGGGCTTTTTCAGAAAAAAAGATTGTAAACCCACGGTTGAGTGGTAAGCGTTTCATTAGGAGCTTATTCGTGATTTCTATTACGTTACGGAAATCTCACAAGATTCAAAACTAGTGGCAAATACCAGGATGTTTCCGTATAAAAGATTGCGTAATGAATATCGTGAAGAGAGTAGCTAAACTCCACAGCCAAAAGTTCTTAAAGGGCCGAAATGATAAAATACAGGAAACAGGATACACACACACAATACAACAGACTCACAAAAAAAACAAAATATTTATTGTATGAATTTATTTGTGATTCTCTTCTTAGGTACACAATGGTTGCATCTTCAATCACACCAAACACTGTGGGTATTAGCGGTGGCATTGATCTCACCATCACTGGAAACGGTTTCGGTACCATAAAAGAAGACGCAAGCGTTGTGATTGGTTCTTCGTCATGTATTGTTAAAGAAGTTTCCATGACAACTATTGTTTGTGTATCACCAGCTCTTTCTGCTCAAACCTATTCGATCACGGTAAATTAAACGGGTTGTGTTGCTTGTTGCGACTTTGTTGCTATGGAGACCCTTCTCCGCTCACCCCTGCGCAGCACTCGTTAGTAAAATGACGTAATACAAGACCACCATTGGCTTAAAAATAAATGAATCCATTCGAGTGGTTAAAGTCGCGTGACGCGCTTTTTTCCAATGTAAATACCCCTAAAACTTAGAGTATGCGTTCTAGCCCCAGCGTTTCAAACGTTTCAAACACCCTATTTTAGAATGATATTTTAAATGTAAAACTGTCTATGAAAGACTATTCTTCTTAGAGGCCTAGGGGAGTTATAACAAATTTTAAAATGTGTAAAACGCAGACCGGGACTTTACAGACCAAAATGTGTTCTTTCAATAGGTCACCATCGACGGGGAGACATCCACCATCAATAGCGCTTTGACTACAGATGCCAGCTTAACACCCACCATCACCAACCTCTCACCAAACACTGTTTCCCCTGCAGGAGGTACCTTGGTCACCATCACAGGTACTGGTTTTGTGGGTGACTCCAAGGTTACTGTGGACGGTACCCCGTGTGAGGAGACCACCTACCAGTCGGGAACAGAGATCACATGCAAAGTACCATCACTCGCTGTGGGTGCCAAGGATGTCAAAGTCTATGTACCTAATGCAGGCAACAGTGCTCCTAGTACACTCACCTATCATCTTTCGTTGACCAGTCTTACTACCAGTTCCTCGTCCTCGGGTCCTATTACTTCAGGTATATTTGTATTTATCATATCTTTAATGTTGATTTTGAAATGAGAACACCAAATTCGTTTCGCATTGTTTGGCGCTTGATTTTTGTTTTAAACTGTTTTAAACAAATTTTCTTTTCCTCAACACAAAGGTATCCAAAGTCAAGCAGTTACAACGAATGCTGATGAAGGATCCATGGCTGGTGGTCGAAGTATCGTTATTAATGGTATTTATAAAGCATTTTTATTGTATTTATCCATGCTTTTTGTATCTATTTATGATATCCTATCAGTCATCCGTTCCAAACACGAGGTAATTTCAGATCTGTTACTCTGGTGTCCTGTTGGTCCAAAGCGATCATGAAAACAAACATTTCTATATGTTCTGTAACGTAGAACAGGGCTGGAATTGGAAGAACTGGGAACTGCAATGGCTGATCGTGAGCTGTGGGGGGAGTTTATTGTTTGTTTCCGACTCTTGAGTACCCAATCCATGTAACGTTTATTGACATTTTATCAAATTTATTTTCCAGGTAATGGTTTTGGTGCTAATTCAAGCTTAGTTGTGGTCAAAATCGGTAATCACGATTGTGACGTCAAGACAGTCACTGATACAGAGATTGAATGCGTGACTGGTCCTGCTTCGAATGTCATTCCCATTGATAACAGTGGTGTCGATGATTGTAAGTTTCTATTATAACAACCATTACATATTACAAAATCTATAATACCCATTATCATAACTTCACTATACTACTCATCACTAGGCAATAATGCAAAAATGAGCTGAGGTTGCAAAATGTGGCGGCAATTGTTTTTAACAATTGACAAATGGGAAAGTTTACAGGGTGTTTTTCTCTCTAATGGAAAGACCTGAAACTGTCATTTTTCCAAAAAGCAAATTTCATCAACTTTGAATAAAATGCAGTTTCAAAGCAAGCCAAAATTTCTATCAGAAGCTATAAGGTGAAGAATACGTCAGTTCAATATGAACGATTTTTGGCTGGGTGGTACTGAAAGAGTTATAAGATTGTCGCACATGGAGATGATGAATACTTTTTTGTATTTTAGCCTATGGTCCTGGATACGCTTGGAATGTAACCTCGTTGGAAATCAAGGCTGGTGACGCGGTAGAGGTATGTTATTTAAAAGAAGGATATATTGTATTGAATGAATACTAAAATTAGCTTTTCCAGAAATAGTCCGTGCTCCCATGTTGAGGAAATCGGACACGTCTTGAATATCCAGGGGCATGGGTAGAATATCCAGGGGACTGGGTGCTAAAAATCGTACCCTCAACATACAGAGGGTGTGAAAAAGGTTGAAAATTCAGGGGAGGGTCCAAGAATTTTGGTGGGTACGGACTTTTTTCTGAAAAAAACCCATAGGAAGTTTTGTATGGAATGATCTAATGTATTGGAGATGTATTTAAAACAATATACAATTTGTGTGCTTCCATAAAGTCTACTTTCACGTTCCAGTGCCGTAATTTTTGGGTGGGGGGGCTAAATTTCAGTGAAACCGCGAGGGCCAACCGAGGGGCGATTTTGAAAATTTAAACCTCTAGATAGTCTAAAAACGCATTAAAAATAGCTTAACAGTTGTGATATAGGAAGAAAAAAAATTTATTAAGTTCAGTCTTTACAGAAAACCACTTTCGAAAAGATTATTGGGGGGGGGGGTCTGGTTGCTACAGCACTGCGTTCTGTTCTGTTCTTTTCTTCTGGAAAGACTGTTAAAAGTACCTGCTACTCGCATCGTAGGTGAAATATCAATCCTAGCTATATAATTCTTTGGAAATATGTTCATTTTTCGCTAAAATTCCTTGATTTATCTTTTTCAAAACAGTTCAATTGGGCTCTCAATCCTTTATCTGGACTTGTAATCGGTATATATATGGCCAAGAGTTCCAACCCTCTAGACTATGACGCCAACGAGGTCATCTGTGCTCCTGCATCAAAAGGGCCGTGCAAACACTTCTTCCGTGTTCCTGGTGAATATCATTTCACCAGTGGTATCCTGGTGGAGCAATTTGCGTTCGGTGTCAAAATTGTGGTGTCCGAAAATGTTGATGAAATTCAAAAGGATATCACAGTCTACTTGAATGGTATGTATTGTTTCCTATTTATAATATCCATTACGTAATCTTTTCTACAGAAACAACTTTTTTTTGTTTCCGTGAAAAGATGACGTAATGGATATCCTGAATTTAGATTTAATCAATACCCCTTAGTGTAGATTGAGCTATAGCGAACGGTGGTACAGTGGTCATCCTCCTTGATTTGTATACGGGAGACCATAAGGTTCGGTTTCCATTTGTGGCGATTCACTTGGCAAAGAGAACGAAGCAGTGTTGTTATAGCGACATTTAGGCTCAAATAGTAATATTTTTTCCAGCCGGGTCATAAAGTTCTATAGTTCTTTCATCATATTTTCAGTGGGGTGGCTCTTTCTTTTTTTCTGTTTTACCTCGAGGTAAAAGTATGAGGCGAGAGAGAACACCCGATTTTCCAAATGGGTTACCCTTTTTCTCAAATGGAACTTTTTAACGATTTTTCCAATGGGACAGATCCCAGTGGGTCACGAAGACCATAAGCAGATACAGAAAGTACTCAAAAAATTTTGACGATGAGTGTTGACTTCCATATATAAGGAATATGAACAAAAGCAACACTCTCCGTCAAAATTTTGAGAACCTTTTGTATCTGAATTTTGATGTTCTTCTTCTACAACCTCAGGTCACCCATCCAGCAATAACATATCTTACATATACAAAAAGGACCTGACACCGACATTCACTGGCTTCTCAACAAATGGAATACCAGAAAACATTATTCACCGACATGTCAATGAAGCTATTGTTATCCTAGGAACAGGTATAATGGTCTGCTCCTAATGGTCATTGTTATTTCACATTGAAGAGATATTGCAATTTTAAGTTTGATGACGTCATCACTGGTTTTTTTTGCTTATGACTTATAATTGTGTTAAAGATATCAACTTTGCACAGGGCAGGGAGGAACCATATTCTAAATCTAATTACGCGTCATTTGGTATAAAAATGACTATACTATGATTGGGTCAACTGGTGGTAAAACGGAAGGTTGGGGGGGGGGTCACCTTTGCTCAAACTCTTTGCTCAGACTAGAATTGAATTTATACTGAATTTTTCTTCGACTTTTTTTTTTAATTTAACATGGTTCAGTGTTTCATGGTTCATCTCCAAGCAATTGAAATTGATAAATGTTGACAAAATTTCACGAACGTATTGAATTGACTACATCACAAAACGCTACACAGAGTACGAATTTTTTCCAAAAATTTTCTTGCTTTTTATTTTAACAGGGTTCAGCAACACTATGGCTGACAATGTGGTCACCTTCGGTAATTACAACACAACAGTGACTGCTGCAACATCAACACAACTGACTGTCAATCTCGACACTTCTAAAGAACCTGCTATCAACAATTGGTTGCCTGTTAAAATCAATGTTAATTCTAAAGGTTGGCTGATTTGTATTTTTCCTGCTTCTAGTTGGTTGAAACAATACCAAACAATTTGATGCATAATTTTTACAGCCCCAAGACGCCTTATAACGCCAATTTTTTTTGAACCACCCGGTTCTTCGGCAATCATAGAAAGTGTGTGAAAAAATGAGCCTTCGGTACGGAAAGGGTTATTTAGCCTCATTTTCATAATTTAGCTTCATGTTCATAATCTATCCTTGTTTTTGTCTTTAGGTGACGCATCAATCCAGACCAGTAAACCAACCGAATCTTCTATCATACTCCAACAAACCATCACAGACGTCAAACCGAAGTCTGGAGCTTTCACAGCTTCATTTGCAGGTGGCGCCATATTAACAATAGAAGGATACGGGCTAAACATTCCAACCCTAACCGTGCAACTTAGTTTAACACACACTTGTACCATCCTTGAAGGAAGCACATACACCGAGGCTAAATGTAAGCTGCCAGCTTTGACCATTTTGGGTGAGAATCAGCCAGATGAAGACTTCACAGTCAACCATTATGATTCAGTATATGCAATGGAATTACAACAAGGTGCCTCCTCCACAAATATTAAATACTCGATGTCAGCGACACCACAGGTAGATAGATAATTACCAGATTACGTTTTGCTCGGAATTCCGTATTTATTATCGACAGTTTTTTTTATCATATACTTGTCTCAAGAGCTGCTTCTTATCCACCCAGTCTGTCGTCACCTAGGGTATTTTACTTGATAGGTGTATACAAAACCCAATAAACGCGCGGCGTTGTTTTGATGTCCTTGTGACGTTAGTTTGACGTCCTTTTAACATTGTTTTGACGTCCTTGTGACGTTGTTTAGACGTCTTTATGACGTTGTTTTGACGTCCTTATGACATTGTTTTGACGTCCTTGTGACATTGTTTAGACGTCTTTATGACGTTGTTTAGACGTCTTTATGAAGTTGTTTTGACGTCCTTATGACGTTGTTTAGACGTCTTTATGACGTTGTTTAGACGTCTTTATGACGTTGTTTAGACGTCTTTATGACGTTGTTTAGACGTCTTTATGACGTTG
>JAUJPO010099666.1:0-23085 GCA_032270745.1 Tiaropsis multicirrata | reverse complement strand
AAAAATGTGTGCGGAGTTTAAAGCCGTAAAAAGGCTGTTAAGAAAAAAATAAAGCGGCGGTAAAGTTTGGAACAAATACCCGTGACAATCGCGCGGTCGCAAAATTTTCTTATTTTCTTATTTCGTCAATTAGAGATTTTGTCTTAGACGGTAGAATCGTCTACAAAAGAACGTTGAACGTCCATTTAAATTCACAAGCCCGTGTTCTAACGTAATACTTCATTTAAAAAAATTATGTCGTGAGAAAAACACAAAATTTGTACAGAAGGAAAAATTAATAAATTTTTAAGTGAACAGACAAACGTAAGAAGAGGTGATGGAAGAAAGTTTTCAATTTATTAAAATTATTGTGAAAAATCTTGCGTAAATACCATTCATATCAGTTTCTTCATCATATATATTCAAGTAAACTTTCTTATTCTGTTTTTATTGCAAAAGTCGACCAGCTAATTCAATACAAAATAAAATAAAGTCAGTTCAAATTTCCGACGAAAAAGTGTAATTTGAAGACTCATGCAGTGTCTGTAAAAGTCTAGCTGTTAGAAAGATATCAAAGTGACAACGTTTGACAATGGTTGCTTTGTTTTTTGATGTCCTCTTAGTGTGTCTTGAATTAATTTTCGTTCAAAGTCTTTCTACTAAATGTGTTTGCGATTGTCAATACCAAAACGACACAAAATGGACATCACTTGAACGTTGTGTTGGAAATCTTATTGTGTCCGAGTGTCATCAGCGATTGGGTAAAGATTTTTGTGTGAACGGCTGCATTACGATTGCAACGGAAATTACTGAAGATGATCGCATTCATTTAATGATCAATTGTGAATGTCTTCCTTATTACACCGGTGTTTATTGTAAATCATCGGTTATTCCTATGAACCCAGTCACTCAAAGTAAGTTGGTTATTAAAGCACAACATTGTGTTATTTATGAAAAATCAAAATTGACGAAAGTTTTTCCTTTTTCCATGAACTAGAAACGCAGACAGTCTATAAATCGAACAATCGCGGATAATGGAAAATTGTTCCATTTATAATTCATAAAGAGATTCAAGTTATGGAGAGTTGTGACGAGCTATTTATGAAAGCTTGCAGAGACAAGAAAAAAATGTGTTCCAGTAAAGAAGAAGTTTAACGACATTGTTTTAATGTTGAAAACACGTCTTGTGTCTGCTGGATAGAAATTGAGATTGCAGTTTTACTGTATATGTTTTCTCCAAGCACTTATACACTTGAATATCCAATGAAATGAAGGTGTCACTTAGAGATATTTTGCTTGGATTTATTCATATCCTTTACAATATGATCGATTATCAAAGGTCTCCCAAAAACCAACGATAGCACTAGTGATAACTTTGTCATTTCAATTTTTCATTTCGACAGATGATATTATCAGCACCACCATCCTTCAGCCATTACATACATCTACAAACATCTTAATGACATCTTCAAAATTTTACGTTATGAAATCAACAATGGCAACACCACAAATGACGACCACACCCATCAGACCAAACAATGAAGCTAAAAGTAAGTCAATATTATACACAATACAATGAAAGGAAAGGTATGGTATTTATAGTCTCCGCATTAAAAGCTTGGTCTGGAAGTCTTTTGTATTTTTTATATTGTTGACAGTTTTAACTTGTGTATGTAAATGAATTTACAAATCCCAAGAGAAAGAGATTAATTTGCCCCCGATTTGGTAAAGCTAAAGGCAATCAAACTCGTTTTTGAAAAAGTTATTTTAGAGTTTTTATGATGTTAAAGTCATAAAATTCTATAAAAATAAAAACTCAGGACAGAACGTTTTAAGAAGTTCTTTGTTTAGTTTGTTCAAGTTATTGATATGAAAGGGACAAGGGACGTAGTGTGCACACCCCCGGCGGGTTTGTTGATTTGGGTCGTAAATGTTGTGGTGGGAGTTGGATTTTGTGGGGGATAAAGGTTATCCTGGGGGCCTGTTCGAGTCTTTTAAAAATTCTCTATTGATTCATCCAGTATTTTTCAATTAAGTTTCGCCTGCAGCGCCATTTCTTAACAAAACATAACAAATCACACTTTTCTAATGTTTTTACTGTCATGCTTCAAAATTACTAAGTTATGGGTCAGGTCCCTTTAATAAATACTGTTTTGAGGTGGGACCCTGTTTTTGGTCCGGCCAACTTGCCTGACCCAGTAAGGTAAATAGGTGAGACCTTATCTCAGAGATTTCAGGTGGGGGAATTGGAATGAGCTGGGACTGAAAATTTCAGGTGGGACCTGGAACCCCCTTACACACTTTGCATATATTTAAAGCATTGCAAAGGGACTCTTCCCTGAGGTGATTTGCTACGTGATGATACGTTTGATGTTTTTGTACATTTGATGTCTGGAAACAAACACATTCTAACTAAAGCATTTAAGAGAATATTTAGCTGCGAAACTAGCAAATATAATAATTAGTGGTGGTGGTATAATTATAATCAGATGATAGTATATTTATAATCGCTCAATGCCTGATGTTACATAAGGAATTGTCATTAAAAATTGAGCTCCAGAGCACGTTTTTATGAAAACGATCACGCCGTGATCAGTTGTCATTAAATTTGTCATTTTCTATTTTCCTCATCGTAGCCTTGCTAGGAGAAAGCAGACAGCTGCGATGGCACAGAAATTCCTGCAAAAACTCTGTTCAGAAAATCCAGGAGCATTTACAAATAAAACACATCAAGTTTTTCAGAAGTACTTTGCGGTGTTAAGGCGGGAGCAAACCGGTCAAACATTCCAACATTCCATCCAACATTTTCTGGCTGCTCTTGTTAATACATACTATACTACTCAAAAATGTCTATTCTACTACAGGGTAACTAAGATTTTGAAATTGAAATATAACTTTAATAAAAAACATAAGCTTTTTGGCTTACGCCATCATAAGTTATCTATACACAAAGTTGTCAAAAAACTAATCAAAATTTAAATAATTTGAAATATGAAAATAAAAAATAATTTAATTCATCAAAATAATTCTCAATAATTTTGTCTGTGACGTATCCAATAAGTCCTTAATTGTAAAAAAAAATGTTCCAAAAGTCATCCCGAGTCATCCAAATCTTAAATGTTAAACTGTCTGCCTTTATGTCTTATAGTTTAGAGTAGCGAGGAATAACAGACCAGGGGGGTTTGGGGGCATTAAGAAATCTAAACATTTCCGATTTCGATACAAAAAAATATAGGGGGTGTGGATGGGGTTTCAAATTTCTATATGACAACACATCTATGTGAAGATTTAAAGTGCAAAAGGCAGGTGCAGTTTTGAAATAAAAATTTATCGACAAATGAAACCTATAAATCATAGATTTCCGATTTAATTTTTAAAAATTAAGAATTAGATTTAAAAAATCAGGACAGAAGTAAGCCAAGTAAGGGCACTGTTTAAAAAATCGAATTTTTCAAAAAATAATAGTTCTGTTTCGAAATGACATAAATTTTCACCCAACTCAAATCAAGAACCAAGAAGTGTGTGATTGTGGAAAGAAATAAGTACAGAGCTACTTGGTAACACTTTGGTTAACTATTTGAAAACGTTTAAATCTGTACATGGTGAATTTTTTTTATCGTCACTAAAGTCTAAATTTGTTGAAATTGATTGAGTTCAGCTGCGTTGTTTTACCGAATTGGTTTATTACATGGTGTACAAAGGAACATGACCCAAATACTTATTCTGGTCATTACTTCGTGCTATCTGTTATACGCGCAAACACAACCTCCTCGTGAATGCGTTTGCGATAACTGTCTACATAAAGGTCACTTTCTGAAAAATATTACCGTTTCAAGATGCCTGGGTGCAATGCAGAATGCCATGTGTAGTTCTTTTCCTCCAAAACTTTGTGTAAACGGTTGTCACTTCATCACAACCAGATATGAATCAGAACCCGCAACAGCAACAGCACACTATGACTTACGATGTGATTGCTTGCCAGGGTATACAGAAAAGAAATGTAATTCTTCCATCATCTCAAATGCTACAACATCTCTCTCCATTGATTTCACAAGCTCATCCAGCACCACCGGTGAACCATCCAACATTATCCAAAGTGTATCGAGTCATTCTATAACTACAATAGGTTTACATCATAGCAAACCTAGCAGTGAACCACCTACCACAATTCAAAGTACAACTTTCTTAGATGTAACACCTATTTATATGACATCATCAGTTACACAAAGTCATCTTTCTGCTATACTTCAAAGCACAACTTATTTGGATGAAATACATCACACAGAAACATTTGTGTCAACAAATCCAACTACAAGAAGAAGTAAGTATGTTTGCAACTTTGATGTTACTTATAAAAAAGGCCTATCTTTGATATCATGAATGCAACAGCGGAGCATTACCGTGAGTATCAGGGTGAATACCGTTTGGATTAAAATCTTAGCATTTGTCGGCAGAGGTCAATACTTTCTTTGAAAACTTGGCCACTGATACTGAGGGTAGCGGAGTATAAGTTCTAGGATCTGAGACATTTCCACATCATCAGCGAAGTAGTGTCATCGATAACTATTCACAATCTGACCAGGAATCTAAGCTTAATTTTGAAAGGAAGATTCGCTTTTTGGAACGGTTAAATTGGGTCATGAGGAACTTCAAGATCCTCAAAATGTTGCTTCTTTGGATTAGATGTCAAAGAATATTGAAATTTGAAAATTCAAAAAATCAAACATTATCATGCTTGATAAGATCTATATGCAAATACATTGGAAATAGCCAATAATTAAATGAAACAAGACGACTCAAAGTCGAAAAATTTCGCCGAAATATAGCAGATAATTGTCTGATTGAAATTTAATAACTGAAAACAACGATGATAATTAAAGTTTCCTGAGATTACACCGTGGGTCAATGTCTGAGTTCAAATATTGCAAAGAATTGTCAGAGTTCGATTAAAGTTTGAAGTTTGATTCCGCCGACAAAGTTCGATTAAGTTCGACAAAGTCCTACCAAAAAACTTGTTCGATTAGTTTAATTAATATATTATGGTTTAACTAATCGATGAATCTATGTTCAATCGACAAAGAATCGATAACTAAATTCAACTCCTTAAAAAAATCTGAGTATCATTTATCGATATTACCTATCACCTATCACCTTGCTATTGATTATCAGAAACAATCAGTATCCATCGATTAAGTATCGATTGCAAAAAGCTATCGATAATATCGAGTAAAAACACCTGAAATAACACAAAAAAAGAATGCATATGCAAATATGCGCTGACAGATGCCCACCAACTAACATGATAGAAAAACCTTTAGAAAACAGTAGACATTAAATTGCTAAAACATACCTGTTATAATTTTTTGAAGATCTTGAAGCATCAAAATCCAATCAAAGTTTCACACTTCTTCCTTCTCACCAACCAGCCAAAAATAGCAATAATCAAAACAAAGCAAATAATCATTCTCACTGTAGTATTTTAGAATCCAATGCACATATGTTTTATTGGTGCATGAGGACAGTACACAGACATATATTATTTTAAAACACTACCCTCCATTTTAATTTTGAAAACCCTAAATAAATACAGCAACAAATAAAAGCATAGACCACATTGTCTACCATCCATGTGAACTTGTCAAGTGGTTCGGGATAACTCGGAGACCTACCTTCTCTGTACGTATATATATAGCTAGTTTACCAGGACGCAGCAAAAGTAAAGTAAGTACGAGTGAACATTTTCAGAACATCGGCGGCCCGCTCGAGAAACGAAACATCGCAACAACATCATGAATATTTTTCTGGTGACCAACTCCGCTATGTGAAGCAACAAAATCCCCTTCCGGGCAATAAGTGACAGTCGTCGTCCAATCGTTCATAACTTCATGGGAAATGTTTTATTATTCTTCAATTTCACACAGTAACTGCAATTCTATTTGTTTTTATCCAATTTCAGCTGTGGTTTATCCATACATTTAAGGAACATTAGGCCCGAGGACCCATTCTCGAAACATAAAATGGTTTGCCATAATCAACGATGTAAAAATCATCTGTTTATTTTGTATCAGACAACCTTCATGCACTTTTCATGCGTGAGATATAGCAGTTCAAAGCACACATATTTTTCAGATAACACCTTTTTATAAGCGATTTTTAATCCAGATCAGGCTTAAGTGGTATCAGGCCGATCTGTAATCAATTTGCCTGAAGATGGGTACCTTTATTCTTTGAAGAAAAATCCAAAATCTGCAGTAAATAGCAATTCAAATTTTCTATCAATTCAGTGGATGTCAAAAAGTGTGTCGAAATCGAGCTAAAAGCATAACACGCACTGCACACACAGCTTTTTAATAGAGTGTTGATTTCAATAGGAAAACAATGGTTGCTCTCTTGAGAGCAGTACCTTCTAGAGGTGGTTGGTTATCTATTATTTTTACATCGTTGCTGTAATCAAGCCTCTACCCTTCTTTAAAAATCAAAGAATACACTGGAATACAAGCCTACCTTGTTTAGTAAAATCTTAGTGATTGTACAAAGTTTTCTCGCCTCCTTTTCCCCCCGATTCTGGAAATCGGGTATATATCTGAATGTGGAGAACGTAGCCTGTACCAGTTTTAACTCACTCGGCCGATGATTATTATAAATACAAGTTTGATACAGTCTATTGGCGTAAATGGGCGAAGGAAAAAAAAAACGAGCACTGAAGAAAAGAAAGCGCATCGTTTTAAAAAAAATTTATATTTACAAGAAATTTTTGATTATGAACTAACTATCAATATATCAGTTCGATTATTATTCCAAAACTTTGAAAGATAGAGGGTTATTACAAAATTTAGAGCGAAATCTAAATAGATTGAAAAAACAGTTGTGAACAAAACCCATCGCGTGAAAATTTATTTTGATTATCAATAAAGGTTCAATTCATTAAATTTTGATTTTGTTATTTTTTCTATATGGCTTTGAGGTTTAGGTTTTCTGAGGATTGGCTATTTTCCGATATCTTTTCTTTTTGATTTTAAATAGTTTTGAATATAATTGTACACTGGTTTGAAGTCACTGGACAATATTGAAAACACCAGAGCTTCGTTTTAGTTGAGCTTTGTGGTCTTCGTTTATGTACATTCGTGTACCAACGTCACCAAATATGGTTTTAAAGCTGTTGTTTTTTACTTTCGTATACTTTAATGTATTCTCCTTTGTATCAACGGAGGACCAAGCCAACCATTTCTTTGTAATTGGTCTTTTTCCAAGCTGCAATGAAGAAGAGCCATTAAGCTTTCCAAACATGACGAGAGATACAATCGAAGCTTTCTTGTACCAAAATGTAACCAGAGATTTATTTAGTCGACATTGTCTACCCATGGAAGAAGAAACAGAGGTCTGCCAAAATTTCACACAATATCTCTCATATGAAGAATACAAAGTCTGCCATAACCCTGAATTAGTTGTGCAAGCAGGATTAGATCTGAATTTCGATCAAAAGTTCAGAGATTCTAAAAACGAATCTAATGTCTTGCTGGTCCTGGCTTACCTTGACGAACATTTGATGAAAGTTTTATTATCCTTAATGTTGGAGGGTTGGTCTCACCTGGCTGTGACGTCTTTAAATCAAAGTTTCATTCTTGGTAATGAATGGAAGCGAGCAGAAGAAACGACAAAGCAGTATTCTAAGGATGCTCTCTACACTCTTTTGAAATATTACGAATGGAATAGCATTGGTGTCCTTTACCTGAAACGTAATAAAACCTACGCTAAAGTCGATGAGGAACTCTATAAAAGCTTCCTCGACAGTATCCAAGGAAAAGGCATTTGCTATTACTCGCAAGAAGTAAATATGGATGATTTTAAAGAATATCAACAAGTGATTTTTCAAATCAAAGATGAGCGTCGTTTTCGAACACCAAAGGTATTGTTTGGTGATCGGTATGACCAGATAAGGTTTGTTCGTGCAACTGAATATAATTTCAACAATCGTCTACAGCATTTCTGGGTCCTGCACAATGTATTGAATCGAGCTTTCGAAATGTCAAGACACAGAAGGGACGATTACATTTCTATCGATTCTGGAAAGGAATATTGGATGCGAAAGAAGCTGGCACCTCTAAACAACCTTTCATCTTTGGCTCGTACTGGTCGAAATTTCTCAAACTTTGGCCTGAATTTGAAGATTGTCGAAGCATTTGTCTATTCTGTTAGAATAGAAGGTTTCAAATACATCGGTAGTAACAAGAAATCCATAAAGTATTTACGAATTTTAGCAAAAAATTCGGTTCGTCTCTGGAATACAGACAGCTTTATATTTGCAACTAAACAGAAAGAAATATCCAGCTTTGCCTATATTGAGGGCTGGTTAAATAAGTTTGATCTGTGGATAGGACCTGAAAAATACGATGGAGATTTTGATCGTTGCCAAAGACTAGAGTGTGATGCAGGTAGATTCCAAACGTTTCAACTACAAAGATCACCAGAAGAAACACCATGGAATCATTCTGTTGGGTGGTCATGCATCAAATGTCCAAGAAATACATTCAAACCCTCATCTGGAGATGAAGACTGTCAAAGATGTCCAACCTTAACATTTTCGAACGCACAAAAAACATCTTGTTATGATCCTTATAAACTCTCTTTCCCAACGTTCAAAGATCGATCAGTTCAAATATTCCTGGGGGTTTCTGTAATCTTATTTTTGTGGATTACTGGAGTCGTTATCATTCTTTTCATCTACAGAAAGACCCCCTGCGTATGTGGAATGGAATTCAGACTGTCAGTCTTTCATTTAACTTTACAATCACTTTTGGTCTTAACATCAATGTACATTTTCCGTGGACAGACGACAATCTACAAATGTCTTTTGCAACCGATATCAATATGCATTCTCAATACCATATCCACATCCTTAATTCTTGTCAAATCGCAAAAACTTTTGCAAGTTTTCAAAAGCAAAATCAAAATCGAGTTGCAGGAAATGCGTAAGGTAGCAATCCAACAAACATTAATCGTCATGCTAAATTTAATGATATCTGGACTTTTACTCTTTATATCTCTCACTATGATTAACTTTAATATCAAGACTTTCAACGATCCGAACAAACTAATCCGTCGCGTGCAATGTGACATGAGTGTACACATCTACATTCAGGTAGCCTTTCAAATTTGTTTACAAACTGCTTGTTTCATACCTGCGTTCAGATGCAGAAAGCTACCGAATGTCTACAACAATGCAATGACTATTCTTTATCTATGTTTCACTTTGGTCGTCATCAACTCGACCATGTTTCCTATTCTCATTTTTCAAAAGACAATAAACGATAAAATGTTCGTTCAGTGGGCTTTCACATTGTGTAACGTCTTTGTCACCATTTTGATTTACTACACACCCAGTTTGCACATAATACTGTTCAAGAAACACAAAAATACGAGAGCGTATTTTCAACAAAAAACATTGGCATCCGTACAAAGAAAAGTCCAAAAATTAATTTAACATCTCAAATGATAATAATGTATTTTTAGGTATATTGATTTTCATATTTAGTTAGGTACTTTAAAATCCAATTTGTTTTCTGAAGTGTTAAGTTTTCCCCAAGAATTATGCACGAGCTTTTTCTCATAATTTAACCATAATAATAACCTTAATAATAATTTAAGACAGCAGTTTTACTCTCGGACAAGCACCCCGGACACACAAGAGGCCCCCAGCGGTTTGCGTGATTGCGTGAATTTGGAAATTTTCCCCGATTTCCCCCATTTGCGTGAAAGATTCTCCGATTTTGGATAACGGATTGCGTGAATTTCGAAAAAGAATTGCCTGAATGCGTGGATTGAAACCATAAATTTACTCTTACACGCCTCAAATTTACCACAAGCCCTCATCCTTGCATAATTTCTCCTTGAACAGTCCATTTTTATTTAAAATTGATTCGATGACACGTATCACACGACGCCTCTAATTTATCTGGCGCTTTTCTTGTCGACGGTATTGATTGTAAATTCAACAAGACGTTGATGTTGCTTCAACATCAGAACGGTATTTGGATTGTGAACTCAGACACGACCCATGGTGTGGCCCAAACATTTTCGAAAAGTTTCTTCAAAAAAATTGGAAAGGCCCCAAGCATTTTATGGACAATCTCGGGCCAAGTTTTTCAGACCAGCTTTCAGGGAACGAAAATCCCAGCTGACTTGTAATTTCAATAAATTGTTTTACCATGTTCGGGTCAGTCTACAGAGTTTTATTTTGAAGCCTGAACATGGTCCGAACAGGCCCGAAAATGTTCGGGCCACACCATGGTTCGTGTCTGAGTTCAAAATATTGAAATACCCAGACGATGTCAATCGAAATTTTCGATTGTCGAAACAATCAAAATTAATCGGACGCAATCGAAATATTGGTGTCGAACACAATCAAACATTAATCGAAAACCAAATTTTCGGTGGCAATCGAAAATAATTTTTGTTCGTTTGTGTTTAACTTTTAGATTTCGCAAGATTTGGCCTCTTTGCCAAGATAAAATCAACCCACAAATACAAGAAAACTAAACGGACAATTTCTTCGCAGCTCTAAAACGAAGTTTAAAGAAAATTTAATGCAATCGTACAGTACGATCGAACTAAAATTCAATCGAAATAATCGAAATTAATTAATTTTTTTTTTGTAAATAAACCTTTCCCGTAATTCAGATTTTGCCGAAAAACACGTGTGCTCCACCGTTGTGTGAAAAATAAAGTGGAGATAAACGCGTTTTTACCTGAGTTTTCTTAGGGAAGGTGATATTTTGTCTTATATCTTTTGATGCCCCGTTTGTTTCGAAAGAAATTTTGAGGGTATTATAGTACCATAATTGTAAAAAGATACTGAAGTTTGCAAAAATTAGTTGTGTTAAGAAAGAAAGGCCAAAGTTGAAGAAAGTTGAGAAAAAGGCCAAAAACCTCTCTTCCCTAAGGAAACGCAAGCAAAATCGGGTTTGTTTATTTTTTTAAAATGATGGCAGGGTCGGATATAGGAGGTAGACTTATTTACGGAGAGTAATTAGTTTCCATATAAAGTAATAAAGTGATAATAAAGTGCACTCTCCTCCCTCTGAATCCGAGCCTGGATGGAGTGCAAAGACTGTTTGATTGATTGATTTCGATTTTTTGTTCGATGGTAATGATGATGTTGACTCTGATAACGACTGTGACAGTTCTGAAGAAAATTCCGAAATAGCAAAATATTTGAACAAGGAACATTACACACTTCTAGAAATGTTTCTAATGACGTTGTTTTTTTAATCTTGTAAATCGCGAGAGGCAGTCGTCCTCTATTATTTTAATCTCAAAAAAGAGCTCTTAAAATACGTCATGACGTTATCGTGACTTTAAACTAGTATATCTTTTTATGACTAAATTTTCAGATACCAATACTAAATAAATTAATCTACGTCTAAAAACGCGTCGATTAGTATATAATATGTATTTGGCGTCATTAAATTTTCGGTTTTGCCCAGGGGCTAATTGTGACGTCATCATTTCCTTAATAATTACCGGACGCGTCCGGTAAATAATTTTACAAACGCCGGTAGGACGTTTTGGGATATTTATGATTTATATAAGCAGTTCGAATCGGTTTGGAAATGTTCGCTTGTTTTCAATTTTTTTTGTGTCATCAGCTGTCTTTCTGAAGTGAGCACTGTACGCGCGGTACGGGTGGGTGGGCGGTCAAAAGCGGTCAAAAATCTTCTAATCCACCGCCGCCGCAGAAACTGATCGTAAAGCTTTCGCTAGGCGAAATTAATAACCTATCCGTTTGTAATTATGGATATCCAATTTTTAGCAAAATTCCATTACCAGTGATTAAAATACTTTGTCGGAAAGCGAAAGTGAAGATACTTCGGCTCGAATTTTTATTACTTAATCTGAATCAATTAAAATGTGGTTTGGCTGTTCTGCTAATTAAGAGAAAAGACAATTAAAAATTCGTTATTCATTTACAATTTACAAATAGTCAGTTTGTCATATTTCTTTCATCTGAAATTTTCTCATCTTTGCTTGTTGTGCAGATTGTCAGTTATGGGCATCGCTTTGTTACTTTCGGTATTTCATGGATTATAACATGATTAAATTTTGAAGGTATAACTTCAAATTACTTGCAATAGGCACTAATTACTCGATTCCACCATTTACAGTCTATGTAATTTTGAATTTGTCAATACGGAAATAAATTTTGGATCAAGAGCCAAGATGCAAGCAACAATGTTACATTTATCAACTATTTTGGCATTGGTGATGAAAGCCAGCTTTTCTAAAGAAGAATGTCCATGTTATTGTGACAGCAATGACCGAATGAATTGCGCAAACCAAAGACTGGACACCATACCAAAAAATATACCAAACTATGTGACTGTCATTAATTTCCAAATCAACCAAGCCCAGAATATTAAAGAAAACACATTTTATGGTTTAAAGGAGTTGGTGCTTCTACGGTTGGACAGCAATAAGATACATACTATTGAGTCGAAAGCGTTTTTCGGTATGCCAAAGCTAGACGAACTTGTGTTGAACAATAACGAGATTCAACATTTCGATGAGCGGATGGTGGATCCTGAATCACCACTAAAGAGAGGTATCAAACTCGACACAAACCAGTTGACTAAATTCCCCTTGAATCTTCTAAAAAGACACCCTGGGATATCCATAAGTGTCATCAATAACAGGATACAATGTGACTGTTTCACAGTAATCCCACCGGATTTAAAAGAATTTGTTTTTGGTGAATGTCACACATCTTCTGGCAAACAAACTATCAATTCGATGACTTTTAGAAGTGCAAATTGCCAAAAGTGTGAGCACCAGAAATGTGTCCACGGTTCTTGTTACATGGACTCCGACGGAAATGCTTTATGCAAATGCTTTGAAGGCTTTTCTGGTGAATTATGTGAAATTGATGGACCTAAACTATTTATGGACGAGATATCACCATCCTCCTCAATAGATATCTCAAAATCAACCACGATGCTCCTTTCTTCTGGTGTAACGAAAGGAAAAATCACAACGTTAATACAAACTTCGACTAAAAACCACAGCAACAACATTAAACCAACAAGGAAAGAAAAGGATCAGCCATCGACTAGTATACCGTTGGTACTTAGCACAACATCGTCGGTTCTCACTTCACAAATATTTGGTAAATATATATTTACATGGTTTTACATGCTTCCTTGCGGCGACATTATTTGTAGCTGGAAAGAGAACTTTTCAATGATATCTTGGTTCATTGTCCGGGATTTTTCTCTATAAGTTTAAATATTCAACAAAAATCTTTTGGTCATAACTCTGACTGCTTGAGTTTTACGAGAAAAAAAAAACACAAAAGGGAGCTTTTCAATGATACCTGGTTTATACCCTAATCTCCAGGAATTTTCTTTTGAAGACTTAAATTTGGGAAAAAAGGTCAAACTTTTGGAGTTTCCAAATATTTTGCGCGTTGGTAAAGGTCAAACGTCATTATCAATGACATATAGGACTTTCAGTCAAATTGGTTGGCTTTTATGGGACATTTCCTCTTTCTTTTTCAAACTCAATCAGACTTTTTTTCTTTCTTTTTCAAAATCCAGCAGTGTTTCAAAAACAATTTCGAAAACAAATTATCCTACCCACACACAAAAATCATATTTAAAAATAGATATTTTCCAATTTCTCTTAATATTTGCATCTTGTGCACCATCCTCATCAATAGATATCTCAAAATCAACCACGATGCTCCTTTCTTCTGGTGTAACGAAAGGAAAAATCAGAACGGTAATACAAACTTCGACTAAAAATCACAGCAACAACATTAAACCAACAAGGAAAGAAAAATATCAGCTATCGACAAGTATACCGTTGGTATTGAGCACAACTTCATCGGGTTTCTCTTCAGAAAAGTTTGGTAAATATCTTATACTTATACATTGTTTTAAGTTTTAATTTCTAGACGGGGTGAAATTGTTTGGTTCTATGGGAGATTTCATCTTTTCAAATTAAATTTAGCATTCAATAACATTGTCTTTAAGAAATAATTCTAAATCAAATTAGGCTACCCACACACAATAATTAATTATGTTCTTTTGTTGAGCACGCCAACCACTCCTAGAAACAATACTGTTGTCTGAGACACGTTGAAGTTTTTAAACTTCCTAAACGTTGAAAAAATTTGAAGAAAAATTATATTTTTACAACTTTTTTAAAAATCTCAAACTAAAAACTGACAATGAAATGAATTCTCTACGACAATAAATTTTTTAAAGAAATCGGGTCTGGTACAGATTTAGTTTTCAATGAAAAAAATCATGACACAGCCTTCAATGCAATGATTAAATCTAGTTGTGCTTTTTTTTATTAATCGTCACTGCGCCCATAGTCTCCATAATGACATTTCAGGATGCGTTTTGTAAGGAAAGTTTCTGCGTGTAAATATTTAGTGTGTCATTTGCTCTGACGAAAAATGATGGTGCAAAATCGTTCCGCTTGAGAGTGCTTTATCACGTTCCGTCTATAAACATGAATCACTTGAATCATTTTGTAAACAGCAGTATATATTGTCTGTACACTGACCCCATATCTACGGGAAATTCAAACGTTTATTTCACTCATTTCCGTAGAGTTAGAGTACAGGGTCTGTTCCCTTTCGCAATTTCTAGTTTGAGATTTTTCAATCAAGCATAGCAAAGCGCGTGTGAAATTGAGGCGGCATCAGAAAATGAATTTTCTACACTTCTCCACAGACACTACAATACGGGAAATTTATGACAAAACAGACAAAAAGCACAGAGTTAACGAGAGAAACTTGAGGTATACTCTGGTACAGAATGCAGTTTATATCTACGACATCAAAAAAAAAACAGAAACTGTCGAAGCATCATTAGTTTCATGGTCTGCCAGCGTTAAGATATGTAGGTTCAGTAAAACCCATATTAAAGCGAAAGCTTGCCGAATCTTTCTCTTTGGTTTCGAAATATCATTCTAGAAAAGGGAGAAAATTGAATTCACAGCAAATAGCTTTCCGGTAATAAATAATAATTTGTAAAGAAAGAATGGTGGAACAAATATCAATAATTCTAAAAGCTAATTTATTGTTGGTGAAACAATTAACAGTTTCGAAATGCTGTTTTATGATGAAGCAGAAATTGATTAAAAAATTGAAACAAAATGATTTGTTATGAAAATATCTTCATATTGAAGTTTCTCATCAGAAAGCCATCACTCCATCCATAGAAATGGAAAAAGTTACAATTCTTTTACAAATTTGCTGCATCTTAACATTGGCTGGTCTTTCTCAAGGGAAGGACTCTGAAAAATGTCCTTGCTTTTGTGATAAATTAAACAAATTGATGAACTGTGCTCTGCAACGACGCTTTGAAATACCCAAAGATATCCCAAAGACTGTTACCACCATTAATTTCCAAAGCAACATTGTGAAAACGGTTCCTGAGTATGCTTTTGATGGTCTGGATGGTCTACCAGAGGTAGTCTTGATACGTTTAGATCAAAACCTAATCAAGATAATTCAACCTAAAGCATTCCATGGATTACCGAAACTCAAAGAGTTGGTTTTAACCGGTAACAGCATCCGCTATTTCGATGAATCGATGATTGACCCTCAATCACCATTGACAAATGGTATTAAACTTGAGAATAATAACCTATCGAAATTTCCGTTGGATGTTTTGAAGAGGCACCAGATACCGATCAATGTTGAGAACAACCACATCATGTGTGATTGCCACACCGTCATACCAGACAATCTGAAACGTTTTGTGAGAGGCGAATGCGTCCACCTTAGAGGTGCAAGCAAACAAACCATCACATCCATCACATACGCAGATGTAAACTGCCAGGCATGTAGTGACAAAAACTGTGGTAATGGCTCCTGTATCATTGGTTTTCAAGAAAAACCAGTTTGTAAATGCTTTTCTGGCTTTTCTGGAGAACTTTGTAATACCAAAGACAATGTTTTTCAAACACCAGAGATAGTTGATCCTGCCATTGACATTTCATCATCTTTACCAGTATCAATGACTATCGTTCCCTCATTGTCTGGAGTTCCAAGAACCATCATATCATCATCACCAACAACACGTTCTAAAAGATCAATCCATCCATCAACGTCAGTAATGGTACCAATTGAAAGCACTCAAACATATCCGATTTCTGGTAACATATCTTACATTTCATCAAAATTTGGATTTAAAAATTTTGTCAAGAAAATCACCTACTTATCTCTCTCGATCATTTTCCACATTTCATATAAACGGCAACATATTGGTGAATTGATAGAAAATTGTAGAGTTCTCCGATGTTTCCTTATTAAACAACGTTGACTTATTTCTATTGTTTTAAGCGTCTATGTATTTGGCCACAAAAATACTACTTCTTTTGCCTTTTCCTTGCTCACTTTCTCCATTCCTACATAAAGGACATAAAGAATTGTACCCAGTAAAGCGAACATACATATAGATTATTCACAACGGCTTGAATTGAACGAAAACCACTGGGAAATCTCTGCCCCCTTTCATTAACTCGATTTAGGTATCTTCTTAAATTTCATTTCTATCAAATGATTCGATATCGCGGTCGCGGTTCAATCGGTATGCATTTTTGCCAATTTAGAGCATAGAATAGGTTAGTTCAGACAGACGCAGACGCAGACGACTTGATAAGAAATAAAATTCTTCCATGTTTCAATTCCATGCAATTTGTGTATTGCGGTTCCTAGGGGTGGTGTAGAAATAAGTAGTTTGAAGAAGCTTATTGCTGAAAATGTTGTTGTTGTTGCTGCTGTTATTGTTAGATTAGTTGTTGCTTCCTTAAACATTCCTGTATTCAATACAATAAAACAAAAGACACGTATTATATCTTAATTAACTTTTTTCATCAGAAAGTAATCTCAATTAAACATTTTTTGAAGTGTGGTGGCTGTCCGGCTCTGTTAGTTACAGTTATCACAGACACTTTTTGATGAGATTGAAATCTTTCTAAGAATAGTTTTGTTTATCTTTTGGGGCGCATGTTTATGATGTCTTCACAAACCATGTTGCTTCTTATTTCACTTGTGGTGATTTCTAATTTCTACTGGGCATGCGCTCAAAAGACATGTCCATGTTTTTGTGACAGCAGCAATCGAATGAACTGTGCCAATCAACGATGGAAAGAGATACCTCAAGACATTCCCAGCTTCGTAACAACCATCAATATGCAGATCAACAGAGTAACCAACATCAGAAGCGATGCATTTCAGAATTTGAGCAATGTCACCGTTTTGAGATTAGATAATAATCGTATCAATAATATAAGACGAAATGCTTTCAGAGGGATGACCAAACTTAACCAACTGCAGTTGACTGGAAACAGAATCAAAACATTTGATCCATCCATGTTAGATCCTAATTCTCCTTTGAAAGATGGCATCATCCTAAAGAACAACCGATTGAAGACGTTCCCATTGGATGTTTTGAAATATTATAAAGTCCCAATTGATGTTAGTGGGAACCGTATTCGCTGTGACTGTTTATCAGTTATTCCCAAAGAGCTGAAACACTTGGTCACTGGGGCATGCGATAAACCCAAAAACGTCGAAGGGATCAAATTGAGAGATTTAGAATACAAAGATATAGATTGCGAAGCTTGTCAGAGTTTGAAATGTGTTCATGGTGTTTGTGATGCAAAAGGGAAAAGGGCATTCTGTTCCTGCTTCCAAGGTTACTCAGGCCGTCTTTGTGATCAAGGTGATGTTGTTGGCATAGCAACAACACCGACATTGACAACAAATCGAACACCTGCAGTAATCAAAGTCACAAAGATTCCAAAAACTACAAAGTTTGAAGATAATTCAACAATGATTTCTGTTAACTTGACTGCCACTAAGAGTCCATCCTTTACACGACCAAGGACTAAAACACAACTTATAAGGATTGTTGAAAAACGTAAGATCTTTATTAGTAAAAGTGATGCGTTCTAAGAGTATATAACAAGAGTCATCATTTCGTCATATACATTCGTGTAGAAAGTTCGTACTTGACGAGGTTTTCCTTCCTTCTTTATCTTTTTCTATACTACACTTTATGTAGAACATTCTAGTTTTGCAAAGTTACTAAGTGTATCCTGAAAGGATGTAGGTGGGAAACGCTTGACACACAATTTCAACTGCGAGAATAATTATTTGAACACACGTACAGTATGTGATCTTCGTCTAAAGATTAAAGTATAGAGGCTAAAGATCAGACCTATGTGGTTGTGGGTTATGTAGTTAGGTAATATAGAGAGACTATTTGTAGCTATGACAACAGCAATTCGGGCTATCAGTTTAGACAGGACAAAAACTAAAACATTAGATGGTCAAATTCTTCAGGGATAAGGTTTAGGGTTTTACATATTAAGGTAAAGCACCACACAAAACCCTGACAAGACTGCTGACGATTAGTTACAATGTAATACCATAGACCATTAAAACACAGATAATTGCAAATTAATTGAACACAAATGAATTAATTCGTTTTTTTTGCTTATCATCGTGATGAATTAAATATTGTTTTCGAAACTATACCGGAACTATATATATCGGTTTGGTCAACGATCACACCACCCACAAACTAGATCACAACCTTTTTTTCATTAGAACATGTCTTTTTGTTTCATGATGAATATTCTTAACCTTTTGGTCGAAATCATCATTAATCAATATTATTCCTAAGGTTATTAAGCAATTTTGACGAGTTTTTAGGAAGACCCCAAAAGACCAGAAGCAGCTGTAAAAAATTGCAGTTTCTCATTCACACAAGCTTCTTTTTTTCTAACAGATCCTTATGAGCTTGTGAAGGACATCCAACTGCAAACACCAAACATCAAAACAGGCGACAAAATCATTATCAACGGCTGCCAGTTCCGTAGAAATGGACCACCAATCACACGTGGTGATTACAGCCCTGTTTACATCAAAGATGGTTGGAATGTCACAAACACAATTCTGATTGTCAATGGATCAAATCGATTTCAGATGAAGTCATTGGAATTTGAGTCAGCGTTGCCAATCCACGTTGGCTCATACAGATGCGGAATGAGATACAAAAATGGCTCTTTGGTCGACATCAACAGTCGTCCAATACACGTTTCCCTTAAAGGTAAATCTTGGACAGCGGTTGTTGTATCAGGAATCCTAAATGTTATGTACAGTTTAATTCCTCTCAGTCAAGTTCTATTTCTTGCCCCGGGAGGGTTTAATTTGGTCTGTTTTGAAGGGGTAATCCATCATTCATTGTGAGATTAAACACGAAAGTTGACGAAATTTTATCTTCGGTTATTACAGATGTTTCTGAAACTTTATTGAGAGCAAAAGCAAGCGCAACACCAAATCAACTAGAGGCTAACAATATCAAATCCAAGGTAAACACTATACATACTGTTTCTCATTAACTGCTTTTTGAAAGATATAACATGGCCGTAACTATTCGGTGTAGAAACGCAAAACAGTTAACCAAATAGCCCCTATAGTTGGTTAGATTGCTCATAAACTATTTCCAATCCTCGTTGACGATGTCAAATAATGGTCGCGAGGACAACTAGATTTTCAAAAATAATGAGCTTATCATTCCCTCATTTTAGTTTGAGAAATTGCTTGAAGGAATGGCGCTGGAAAAACCAGCAAGTGTGGAAAACCCGAGGTAGGTAAATCTTTCGGAATTTCGGTCTTTCATCAGCGAAACGTTAATTTGATACCGATGCATCCTCCCGACAGACAAACAACGTTACTTCGACATTGTTTCAACGTCCAAATAACGTTCTTACGTTGAAACAACGTTCCGCGCCTGTTGGTCTTATAATATCTCATTCAACCTTAACAGAATCACAACAAGAAATGGTCAAAACGTTTGGAAGTCAAAGATCCTGCTTAGTGGATTGTCGTCAACGGAGGAAAAAGTTAAGATGTGTGGTGCCATGCATGCCATGTCGGAATATTTGGAAAAAGGGGAAGGACTAACACCAATGGGTAGGTTATCGATATATTTCGTGTTTGTTATTTTATATGTTTTTTTCGAGGACTTTGATCCATTTTGTCCAGAGTCAAAGCCGAATTGCTACACCCAGCAAGCACGCAACGTTAACAACATGTTTCAGCGTTGTCTCTTGTCTGCTGGGCATCGTTAAGTTAATCCTTATTGTATTTGAAAGCCTTTTGCTTTCTCAGGAAGAATATGGTAATATTATCCCTTTCTTTGATGATAAACATTCTAGTGTTTTTCTTACCACATTCATACCATAGATTGTTGTATTGACGAAGAAAACAACACTCCTGTGGCGATCGGTCATACAATCAAACATCAATGTAGTTCAAACTCAAAGAGGCAAACAAGTGAACTAGTTTGTGGATTCAAACCAAAAGATGGTCCGTTCTGGTTAACACAATCCGCAGCATGTCCACGAAATCCAACGAAAGATGCATTGAAGGGCTTGAAAAGGGTATGTCTACGTCAGAGAAATCAATAGTGAAAGGTTGTTTTGATGGATGAAATATAGCTCTTTTCAAACATTTCGTCAACATCATTAATCACGAATGAATTTTCAATCAGTATAGTCTACAAATTACAATTAAAAGAGCGGGAAGAAAGTGGATAAATTGAAGAAGTACTGAATTCTCAACTTTTAACCTTCTAAAACACCAGGCTCGCACATGTGAAGAAGATGAACAACGAACACCAGACAAACGTTGTATTCCAGTTGATGAGAAAGCCAAGAAACTCAAAGAGTTGGTTTCTAAAGGACGTCCAATCGAAGATGAAGAAGGCGTTGACTTATCAGCTGATATTGTCCAAGAAATTGCTAAAAGAGTCGCACAAGAGAAAGAGAAGGGAGAGAAAACACAACTCAAACGAAAGAAAAAGGTATCTGATATATTTCTATTTTTTAGGTTAGGTTTTCCTGAATTTTCCACTCATTTCATACGATTCATGCAGATTTATTGAGTTACAACGGAAAACTGATGAGGGTGAACTTTGAGCAAAATTATATTTCAAAGACTCCTAATCTTTCTTCTTAGATTACTTCAGATACATTGTTTGCGGTCAACGAAATCATGAAAGTGAACGAAAAAGTCTTAGCAAAAGCTCAAATCTCCAAAAGCTCTTCTACAAAAATCGTCAAATCATTAGAGATGATCTCAATATCGATCGGTGAAAGTTTGAACGAAACATATCCTACGTACACATTCACTGATGATAACCTGGCTATGACTGTATCCCTGGTAAACCAAACACAATCTAAAACCTCTGTTGTCACTTATAAGAAACACCAAGAGCGTGTGACCAATGTTGGTATCTATGACGACGACCTTGAAAGGGATTTTAAGAATGACGAATCAATGAATGGTATGTTGGTGCTACCTGGTGATGCTGTTACCAAGGTTACCAACAACCAATCCATGGTTATTCGTTGTGTGACATACAAAAGTGGTATCTTTTTCCTGAATCAACATCAGCTTGATAACATCACGTCAGGCGATCGAGTGATTGAACACGCAGTTGGGAGCAATGTGTTGTCAGTATCTGTAGGAGAGGAAGAGAGAAGTACGCATTTAGAAGAACCAGTCACTATCTCATTTCGTAACGATTCCCAAAGTGACGGTACAGGTGTTATCATGTTCTGGGATTTTGATAAAGGTGAAAAATTACGAGCTCTTCTCAAAGAGTAGTCTACCAGATTTTTTTGTTTGAATATTTTTGAACAAGAATATTTGTTCATGTACAATTTTCCTTGTTGTCTCTGATGTTTTTAATAAGACACAAGTGTGTATAGAATGCATAATTTTAGGAAGTCGCAGCGCTAAACAGTTATTCCATAAAAAAATTTAATACTTCAATATTTTAATATCTTTCTAGATAATTGGTCTGGTGAAGGTTGTTGGCCCATCAATGAAACCAAACCAGGAATTATTTCATGGAATTGTTCTCACTTAACCAATTTTGCCTTACTTATCAATGTTAATCAAGACTTCAACAATCCGTTCGCATTGCAACTGTTAAGCTACATTGGAGGTGGAATATCAATCGGTTCTCTATTGATCACACTTTTCGTCTATCTTTCCATCAGGTTAGTGGTGTAGATTCAAAGCCGCGCGATATTCAAGTGGACGAGATTTTTTCGCGCGAATAAATTAATACGGTAGATTTAGGAACACGTTTGTTCCAAACTTCCCTGCCGTTTTTCTCTATAACAACCGTTTATGGCTTGAAACCTCAGTGTTTTTTAACTAAACCAATTTTATTCCATGGAGAAAGCATGGTGGATAGTTTTTAAATCATAAATGATAAAATAATCAAGCTTGCAAAATCTTTAAAATATTTCCGTAAGAAGGTTAAATGAAAGACTTTTTTATTCATCGTTAAATTTTCATTTTAGAAAACTACGTCGTCGCTTGGCACCTAGACTGTTGATTTGTCTTTCGTTATCCCTCCTCTTATTATTGGTTGCCTTCCTTGTGTTAGCGGATAAAACTAAATGGGAGCTGGGCTGCAAGGTTATTGCTGGTTCAATACAATATTTGACGTTAGCTACATTTTTCTGGATGTTTTGCGAAGGAATCAATTTGTATCGAAATTTTGTCATCCTGTTTAACAAGTCAACAAACGAATATGCAGTCTTCGTCAAAATGTCTTTTTTCGCATGGGGTAAGTATTGTATTGGGTCAGAAGGTTTCCAGAGGTGAACTTTCTTCAAATCAATATCTTTACCTAAGGTCTTTTAAAGAATTGACTGATGATTATAGCGTCAACTATAAAACTTCTCAATAGTTTTCTCTAACTCATATATTTCCCATGACTATCTTATTTGGACCCTGTTAAAGACCAAAAGGAAAAGATTTCTGATAGTTTTTTGGGAAAAAACAACTCTATAAAACCTTATCATAGATGGGATCCCGTCTACATCTGATTCTTACCCGACTCGAAAGTAACATTGGATCAATTCTTCTTCAAAATCTTGAAGAAATGCTCTGATTGGCCGAAATCCCTATTGTTTTTTATGCGCAAGTTGAAATTCGTGCGATTTGATTGGTTTAATTTCTCAACTGTCATTTTGGTGCGGAATTCAAACTGCCAATGTTAC
>JAUJPO010099555.1:0-23093 GCA_032270745.1 Tiaropsis multicirrata | reverse complement strand
GAAAATAATAGATCTGTCGAGACCGAACATCGACCGAACGACCGAACAGCTTGTTCGGTCGATGCCGAGGGTCCTGTATTTTCCCCCACTGTCAGCAGCGGGACTATTACGCAAAATAAGAGTTATGTTAAAACCCTCCAATTTTGGGTTGACAGAGTTTTATTATTTCATAGAGAAGGGAAAGAAGAATCAGAAAATCTTTTCAGCTTTTAGATGGAATTGTAGATAATAAATTACACCTTGAAAAAGATGATAAGTAAACAAAAAAGTATACCTTTTCTTTGCTGACCTTTCACATCGTCCATGTTGTTTACAAGTTCTTATTTGACGCATGCGCTCTTGTTTAGATAATTCCGCGCGAAAAATTGTTCCGCATTCTTCATTAGCCGGGGGGCAGAAAAATATACCGGATATTACTGTAAAAGTAGGGCGTTAAGGCGCCAACATTTCGTAAAATGGGCGGTAAGAGGGATGCGATATGCTACTTGCAAAAGTGATACATTTTCGAACCTCTCCTCCCTTCTTACCCAAACATAAGAGTCCGTCCCGAATTTCCGTCTAGCTCTAGGACAAAACGCAATTTCAGCTTGTTAGAGGAAAGTTTGAAAACCTCTTTGCGATATATTGGCGAAGAATAGCAATGATAATCGGATTGTATCGCTACAAATTGGGTCAAACATTTTCTTCAACAAGATGAATAATTGGATCTTTATTGTAAAAGGTCACCCTGCCTCCAAGACCCTCGAAACCAAGGCTTACTACCCCACTGATGCTATTTGACGACTGTAATGTGTAATGCAATGACGCATATTGAAACGTGGGGCTGTAAGTTTTTATTTTCTAAACTTTCGGACCTTGAGGGACCACTTACGGACTTTGAGGACCCGTTTCCTCTCGTTAAAAATACATGACCCCTAGGGTCGATGATGGCAAAAGTTTTCTTTTTTAGTGTGGAAAGATATGTAACAAAAAGGGTCATTTGATTGGCATTTTAAGGAAGAAAGTCAACCTCAGGGCGATATAGAAGCTTTCTGAAATTAAAGACGACGTTGGCTATTCCTATTTGCCTTTCATCATTTTCTAGTCTGATTTGGCAGACCTTTTTCCTCCGTCTAAAGCACTATCTTTTTAGACTTTTTAAGAATTAATACGACAAATTTTTGTCGCGATGCTTATCGTTCTCCAAACTCGTTTAAGAGACTTTACTACGGAAAACTCGAGTGATCTCTAATTGGCAGGTCCACAGCCTTATTAAAAACTCCAAAACAAAAGCGAAAAAGGCTCAAGTATTGTTTCTTTTGAGTTTTTAAAAAGCCTCACCAGTAATATTTATTGGCAACAATTATTTACTGTACATCTCAAGATTAATGTATAAGCACCCTCGGCCTCAGAGAGTCACGTGCTCAAGGTCTGAAGGGGTTGAAATACGTATGCTGGCTCCCGTCAAGTGCGTCATCAGAATCATCAATATCATCAGTGGGGTGTGTATGTATATGGATTGATTCGAGGGTAGAGTATAAGTTGGCAACAACACGATAATCAAGATTACGTTTACTCGAAACACAGTGTTTTAAACTTTTCATGAAATCGATTTAGAATATATACAATAATAATAAAGTGTTAATAATTCCATCATTTTTATACAAAAAACTATAAAACTATACTTTAAGATACTATCAAAAAAAAAGGGATAAAGCTGAGAATAATATAATAGCATACTATAATAGGTAGTAAGAATAATAATTTAACTGAAAAACTGCTGAAAAAAATGGAACAGTTCGGATAAAAAAATGGATATCAAAATTTTAAATTAGTATTTAAAGTCAACCAAGGAACTACAATAACGTTTTATTATAGTTTTTTCTTGATTGAAAATAAACATACTTTAATTGGAGAAACTTTCGCGAGATAAAAGAAAAATCACCAGATTTTTGTTTAGATAAACTTTAAAATATATCCGCGATAAACGCGGATGAAGAAATTATTTAGCATTTAGCACATTTTTTTAGAGAATTGAAAATAATAGTTAAATTTCGCGAATGAGCGATTTTAAAATTTTCGCGCAAAGGGGCCAGTCAAAATTGGCAAAATTTCTCTAATTAAAGTATACGAAATAGAAAAACAACAAAATGGGTGCTGAATTGTTCAGAAAAAACGAACATTAAAACAACAATTAAAATCTTAAAGCTAAACCTGACATTACAAGTTTGATAGGAATAGCAGTTAATCCCAACAGACACGCAAGACGTTTTTTTTTTCAACACCTTTGCAATGTTTTAACGTTAAAAAGACGTTGGGGCAGCGTTGGAAAAACGTCTTGTGGAGAGATGATACCCAGCAGTAGAAGAGGTTGTTACAATGGGGTGATCAAAGAAATGAAACCATTAACCATTGATGGTTTGACACGAAGTTTGGTTAAAAAACCAAACAGCAATAGAAATATATATGAGATAAAAAGGGTAGAAATATCATCAAACAGTATCAAAAATAGGCACATTAGGCAAGGAACGTCTTTTTAGACGTCAAAACAACGTTGTTCCAACGTCAGAACGTTATTAGGGCCACGTTGAAATTCGATAACGTTGTGTGCCTGCTAAGACATTACGAAGAAGCATGAAAAACATCAAAGCCTTGTAATAACGAAATTTGGTTAATCCAAATTCAGAGTTTATTTGACGGGAACGAATGTTCATGGAATAGTACACATATATAACAACCATTGCTATGTAGTGATTAAGCACAATAGAGTGTCATCGAATAGTACACAAAGCAACCGTTGCTAAGCAGTAATCAGAGGTGTGAAACAAGGTTAAAGTTCAGCAATATAGTTCAGCAGTATACTAACATAAGAATCGATTGTTCATCGAATAGAACACATATAAACCACTGCTATGTAATGATCAGAAGTGTGAAGTCATTGAGGATATTATATCATCGAATAGAGCGTGGTGCAGACTTCTTTTTTAGTCAACAACTTGTAGTGGATACATCGCTATTTATGGATGAAGAGCCCGGGCTAATGCTGCCTGGAGGATACAGCGACGGCGAGTCTTGTCTTTTCCGTTCCAACTCCAGCAATTGTCCCATGAAGTTAAAGTTCGGAGCGATGTTGGTCTTCTTGATTTTAACCATGTCGAAGGCTTTGTTGAGAGAATAATCGTACTTCACCATGAGGTAGGCGATGATGATGGTACTAGATCGCGAGATCCCCCCGACGCAATGGACCAACACACGACCGTCCTCTTTGATCGCTTTGTCTGAAAAGATGAAGAAAAAAACGAAAAATGTCAACAAAAATTCGATTTAAATCAAAAAATAGAAGATTAAAATTTCTCCGAAAATTATTTTAAGGTTTTTAATGACTAAATTTTTGTTTGTCATCTATAATCGCCTCTTAATGATGAAGGATGGGATGAAATGAGGGGCAATTAGTGAACTAATTACTTGGAGAAACAAGGTGTCGTTTTTATTTCCGGTTTTTTTGTTCCGTTGGCCATGACATTTAATTGGTTTTCTAATTGGAATCAAAATAATGATTTCATTTGAATTAAAAAGGCAATTTTGACAAATAAAATTCCATTGAGAAATAAATTATCTTTCTTATACAGCATATTTTTAAAGGAAATTTTATATAAAAAATGAACGCAAATTTTTAGAAACAAACAACTATTTTGACATTCAAAAAATGTGCTGCGCGTTTTATTAAATACAATATGTAAATCCTCTTATACTGTATTAATAATAACAACAATAATAAGAAAAAAATTCATCGTGTCGACTTAAGATTTGATTGAGATGGGGTCTGGGGAGAGAAAAGATAGAGCACTTTAAACAATAAGAAAGCTAATTCAATTTTTTTACATTTCGCACTTTTGTGTGAGTACAATTAAGTTTATATCAATCTCATTAAAAACTTTATAGAGTGCATTGCCATCTGATGTCAACAAGACAGTGAGATTTCCCTGTAAAGATTACCTTACGTCTGGTCACCCAGTAGAAAAATCACTCTAAAAAAGGCCCACTATTATTTCACTGAAAGATTTGACTTTCACCTCATTGTGCTTTTGCTACCCACCCAATGTGTCAGGCTCTTGTTTTTGTACTATATCCGAGTGCAATAGAAAAGTGTGTCAACAAAAGTTAGGGCCTTGATAAAATAGGGGTAACGGAAATAGGGAAGGGAGTGACGATGATAGACCTTGAGAAATATTGGGTGACGGAATTAAGAAAGGGTGATGGTGATAGGGCTATTTACGGTACATACTGTATAAGAATATTTGATAGTTTCTTAAGTATAAACAGATTTTAACACTTACCAATAAAATCGTAAGCTTCTGCGAAGTGATCAGCCAGATAACCAGTCCAATCGTCCTTCACTGCCAACCGTAGATACGCATACTGGTCTGTAAACTCGTTCGGAAGGTCCGGCGTGACGTTCAATATGTGAGTGATGCGTGCTTTCCTCAGCAGCTCTATCGAAGACGCGTCCACTTTATTTCCCAAAAACAGCTTGGAGACGATTTCGATGGGCCCAGACGAATCAGGCCGAAACAACAAATCTTTGACGTTGGTGTTGTTACCACTACCACCACTATTGAATCGGGTTACACCGCCAACATCCAGCATTGGCGAGGGGATCGTTTCTGCGGTTGGATCACCACCGCCGAGAGAGAGATTGGAAAGACTGAACATGGCGTTGTTAAGCTCACTCCCTTCACCGCAGGTGCACAGGTGAGGAAAAGCTTGCTCAAAGTGACTGAAACCACCTGAAATACAAGATTTTATTTTATATTAGAGATAGTAGGTATAGAGACACTCTTTTAATAAGAATAAACCATATAAGAACACAAGGCTTTAAAAACAAAAAAGCTAAGAACATGTGCTAAAAATATTTTAAAAAGTTTTACGATGATAATTTCTGCGAAGAAAACAGTTAAAATGGCTCTTTTTTTCATCAGTATTAAAATTTTAGAACAATAAGAATACTTTTAAATGTTCGATTTCAGAAAAGTTAACAACATTCAAAGGCTTCTTGTTCTTTTGAAAAAGATGTAATGTGAAACGACTAATGTAATGTGAGACTCGATGGAAATTCAAAATCATACGTTTATACACATTATGTTCATTCATTCATTCATTCATTCATTCATTCATTCATTCATTTATTCATTCATACATTCAAGCATTGGGGGCATACCTTTCAGATGCACTAAGGGTTGACCATCAATTAATTTCTTGGACAGAACATCCAAAATGGTGTCACATGCAATATTCGATGACGACTCATCGTACAACACTATTTTATCGCAACTTGATCGATTCTCAAACTTCTCTTTAGCAATATCCGAGTTGACAAAGTTTTTCAATGGTACGTTCCCCTTCTTGAGCCGCCTCAGCATCAGAGCGGGAACGAACATATTAATAGCGCCCTCGATGTGTCCTTTCGAATATTCGTTCAGCGTACGACAATCTACGATCAATATCTTTTCACCAATTTGGTAAGTCTGGGTAACCAGCCACTGAGCATCCTCTGAATTCATCATTTTCCTTCTTAAAGATAGTAATAACGCGTCCTCGTCTTTCTCATGAAATCATGTACACGTCCACTATTATTTAATAAATAAACCAAGGTTGTAATTAATAAAATCAGCAGTCGCATTCAATGTTGTTGACGCTGCTTGTCGTTCGTTCGCTTGATGATGATGATTTTTATCGAACGTTTTTTCTCTCTTTTCTCTTTCATTCAATGAAACCACATAACCATCATTGGAGAGGAGAAAAAAATGTCATGCTGAGAAATTATTGACGTCGTCCACAATCACAAAAATATTGAAAGACAGAAAGAAAGAAAGAAAGAAAAGCTTTTCTGTTTGAGCCTCTTGTGTTATGATTATTTCATCCGTTTTTTTGTGTGTGTCATTTCTTTTCTATTGTCTGTTATTGTTAACGCTGAAATGAAAATAAAGAAAAGAGACAATTATGTATCATAATCATGACAGGATTTTAAGCCAATCAAAACACAGGTTGCTATGGTAACATAATATCCTGTTTATCGGTGGAGTAGAAAATGCTTTGAAAGTCAATATTATGTGTGTGTGTAGTGTGTAAAAAAGGAGACATAAATCAATGAAAGGATTTTCTTCTATCGTCTCGCTTTTATTGAGGAAAAAGTATACGTTTAGTTTTAAATAAAAGAACAATTCGTAAGCAAATAATAAGGCTCCAAAAACTAAAAAGTTGAGAACATGCTAAGAACATTTAAAAAAAACTTTTGAGGAAACCCTTCTTAACTTTTCTTAAGAAATAACTTGAACACAACTAAAATGGCTCTGTCTTTAGTAAGTAAAACTAAAGACATTTGAAGACTTGATTTCAGAAATATATCGCGCCATTCATACTTCTTTTTCACTTGCATACAATGAGAGAGTAAGCTAAGGGTAGCCTATATATAGGATCTAATTAGTAGGAGGGATAAATTGAGAAGAACTTGATGATAAAGAAAAAAAAAAACTAATCAAAAAATTTCCATCTGATTTTTATCACTGTAATCAATGCCTGTAATAAAAAAAGAAAAGTAGAAAAAAATAGGAAGGAAATGATAATCGAAGCAAAAACCATTACAGTGTCAACCCTTACACTCTTCAGAGGCGGATAGAAAAGCTTTTCAAAACGTTTGACGGAGAGTGCTGACTTCCATATAAGGAGTATAGTATAAACAAAAGCAACACTCTCCGTCAAAATCTTTTAGAACCTTCTTCTGTATCCGCCACAGCTCTTCATCCTACGCTAACAAAAATATTGTTTTGCAATGTAACCTTTTACACTCTTTTACTTTATATAAGAACCATAAATTTCGGCCGAGGCACAGATGCTCTTAACTTTGATCCACATTTTCTCGAATTTCCCACCCCACGCTTCAATATATGTCTCAAATGCTTCCCTTGGTCTAAGCTTTCATTAGAGAAACTCCCATGCTCAAATTGTGAGTTTTTCATGGTTTTTGGTAAAATTTACCTCCAAATTTGAGGCTGGATGTTCTTATAAAAGTGTTCTTACAGAAGAAAGAGTGTAATCAAACGTCATCATGCAGGTCAGTTCGATCAAACAAAAACCCTTAAAAAGGTTTTGTTTGCTTGCGGATTTACTCTTAAGTAAATATCAAATGTATAAGTGTAATAGATACCAGTGACAAAAATATAAAATGAGCTATATATAATGAAATAGTATATATATGTTAAAAAAAATATAATGTACTGAAAAAGCATACTTTGCCACGGCATGACGTCACAATTGGGGGAAAACAGAACACTTACTAAAGATAAATCATGTGTAATCAGTAAACAAAATCATTTAGTGAGTTAAACGATAGTGTTTGTTTTCCCCTCGAAATGATTAAATCTTATTGGTTCAAATGTATATCACATAACTTTTCGTGGCAAAGAATAGATGTCAATTTAGCACAAAAATGACGATAACACAACTCCAAATTTAATTATAGCAATTGTACACTATATCAAATCGCTAATTAAAAAATGTTTCCTTGAGCTAATAGCGGAAAGAATAACCAGAAGCGTCATCATATTTTTATTTTTTAAACCCTATTATATCCGACCTCGCTACGAAGAGGTCATCATCCGAGTAAAATTGTGTCCTTCTGATACAAGAAAAACTTGATTGTTATCGAAAGACTTTCCATCTGGCACCAGTTAACAAGAGACATAATAAAAATTCGCCTCCATTCTCCTCGCGCTTTTTGAATTATTTTCGTATAATTTCTGGGATATAACAGAACATACATCAACTATAATGACTTATAGAACCTTCACATCTTCTTTCTATACAACCAATCCAAATAATACATCGCGACTCAAACAAAATGCACTGCGACTCAAGAATAACGCATTGCTACTCGATCATAACGCATTGCAACTTAAGCATTATGCATTGAGATTCAAATAGATGGCATTGCGACTCAAGTATAATGCCTTGCGACTCAAGCATAATGCATTGCGACTGAATCAGGTAGGCGATGGTTCGTCATCAGAATCGAGACTTTCATCACTTTCACTTTCCTCAGAATCACTGCATTCTTCACTTGAAGAGGAACAAGAAGAAGATAGGTCGATATTCTCCGCCCCGTCGCTCAGAAAAACAGCTTCAATTTGCTTCAGATTAAATTCTACGTCTTCTTTTTGTATTTCTTCTAGTTTCATTGCGTCGGCAATTGAGGAAAGATGTTTTTCGTTCATTTGCTGTATCCAAACGATATAATGGTTGATGTAAAGTTCGTTCAGAATGTACCGCGATTCGTCTTTGATTAGAATGCGACGCATATCAATCAGACATTTTATTATGCAAACTTTCCCTAAATTGAAATAAATAAACTGGCGTATCAGATATTTACAGACAGGTCATCTTTTAATGCCTTTTAAGGGTCCGAATATCAGATGGTTTCCTTAACGAAATATTATTAACATTATGGTAAATTTGTAACAACAAAGAACAGTCTTAAAGAAAAGTTTTTCAAGGACGTTGCCCTTTATTCCTAGAAAATGGCCGGACAGACCTTGTAATAAATCATCAAAAATCCACTCCCCAGAAATCCTAAGAGGAAAACTCAACATCTCAACCACCTCGCCGAAGGGCTCTCAATCCAAAGCAAAGCCCTCTCAAACTACTCAAAATTTCTCGAAAGTCTCTCAATCTAAAGTAAAGATGATCTATTTCAATGATACTTTACCTAGCATCAAGATCTCTTTGACATCGTTCAACGTGGTTTGTATTAAACTCCAGCTTCTGTACAGAGGATAACAAAGTGCTCTTCTACAGCAACTCACCAGAACGTCATTTATCGCTTGAAAACTCTAAAGAAAAAAAACGACATCAGAGTACTTGTCAATACCTTATCGGACAAAACAATGTCGGACTAATCTTTCGTCGGACATAATTTTCGTCACCCACAAATATTTTCGTCACTTTTGTCCAAAAAAAACACACAAATTTTAGCCTAAAGAACTTTTTGTTTTGGACTTTTTTTCGTCGGACTAAATTATTCGTCGGACTAAAAATTTCACTTTTGTCCGATAAGGTATATCGAAATTGTCGTACACAAACAAAACTTACAACATTACACACCATTCAAAATAGCTTGCTTATTTTATCAGCTTCAAGTGAAGAAATAATGTAGAATGAGCCGACTAGATTTAGACTTTTGGCTAACAATCTTATTATTAATCGGAAAATTGGGAAATTCGCAAATTCTCGTGAGATAAACTTTCGCGAAAAAGGGTCAAATTCGACGAAAACGTCGATAACATAAAAGAAAAGAAGTGATCGAGGGTGTAGTCATCATATTATCCTCCATATAAAGTATTACATCGAACCAGGACAGCGTTGGGCTAAGCTTGCAAATGGTCCACGGTGACTCACTCTGAAAACATAAAAAAAGACATAAACTTTAAATATTGGTGATTTTCACCCCATTTCAATAAACCTACGACTATTGAGAAAAAGGAAAAATGGATAGAAAATCGGTCCCGGGATGATACTAAGTGAAAAAAACGAATGCTTATCAAATTGAAGATTATGATCTAAAACGAACTTCGCACACTAAGGAAGACCATACCGTATTTTCCCCTTCAGTGGTTCTGTTGTCATAACAATAAGCGAAGAGGAGGTCCACCAATGAAAGTAAACATTTTCGTTCGTCTGATGTCAAGAGAAGATGTGAACACGCATACATTTTCGTTAAGGATTTTTTCAGTACAGAAGTCTCTAAATATCGCATGAATAAAAGAGACAACTTTTTGTCTCGATGCTTCGTTCTCCAACCTCGTTTAAGAGACTTTACTACGGAAAACTTATAAGCGGCCACAACTTCTGTAAAAATCTTCTGCTTCTATTTTTTGTAGGACAAATGGGATACTTATTTAGCTCACTAACACAATGTAAAAATTAAAGATTAAGAGGACAATAAAAAAGAAGAAGAAGAAAAGAGATAACAAGAGAAGAACTTGAAACGTTGAAAAAGATATAATCCTTATTCGGTAGAAGAGTTAAAATCTTTTGTTCCTCATCTGTGAATTGTTGCGTTTTGAAATGTTCATTTTTTTCTTCGCTAATTTTCACCTTCGACAACCAAGGAGGTGAATATTTGATAAAGGAACTACAGTTCTCCAGTTCAGCAAAGTCCGCCCTAAATATTAAAAAAGCCTGAATAAACTTTGAAATTTGTTAATTAATTGTCTTTATGGGTTTAAAAAAAAAGAAGTTATTTTCAATACCGGACGACTAATTTCTCTTGGGATGATGAGAGCTCAATAACACAAGAAAAACGTTTTTTTTATTATTATACTGTAGTTTGTTGTTAACCGGAAACAAAAAAAATGTTTTTTCAAAAACCGGATGCTTTTTACTGATATCGATCGCATTTAAAAAAAGACAATATCGTTATTCCGGTTTATTTTTGTAAAAGAATTTGAAGCAATCTACTTTACATGTTTTTTTATAACCACATGAAAATTTGAGGGTTGAGCTCACGTCAATATACTAGATGTATTGTTTGTAAAGGGTTAAAATATGGGTCTCAATAATGCTTATAAGCGTTATGATTATAAAACTTAAAAGAAAAAACATTACAACTATTTTACATGTAATGTTCGACGTTGAAATGGTGATTTTCATCTTGGATGCGGAGTTTCCGTCGTTCATCATAAGACGTTCCATCGGGTGCTCGAATGTCTATAAATTCCTCTGTCTCCTCCTATACAATCAAAAAAAAATTATTAAATAAATGATATTACGGTTTTAAGAAACTTTTGTCATTCGAGTCACTTTGGTATTAATATAATCAATAACCCCGTTCCATCCGATTTAAGCCCATCTTGTTTCCCGATGTGCTCGAATGTCTATAAATTCCTCTCTCTCCTCCTGTACAAACACACAAATTAAAATTGTTCTAATATCATATATATACAAACAAAGGCATGGTTGGTTTGTCATTCGAGTTTATTTTGGCATTAATAATCAATTCATGATATCCATTTCGTAATCTTTTATACGGAAACATCCGAAAAAGCCGGGTGTCTGCCACCAGTTTTGTGGCAAACATCCGGGTTTTTGGGATGTTTCCGCATAAAGGGTTACGCAATGGATATCATCAATACCCCTATATGATAAAGCGGATTTCACGTGTGTTTTTTTAACATCATGAACATTGCATTGCATTGCATTGCAATTTTAAGACATTCTTTTCTGAGGTACACAATTATTTTTATACATAACATTATAATTTCCTCAAAATTCAAAATGCGATATCCCCAAAATATTCTAAGTAAAGGGATATTGATGATTATCTTTATAATTCTCTTTCCTCTCTGCATACGTGAGTTACCGGTGGATTTTTTAAGGTAAAAGAAAAAGGTTTCCCGTTGGATGATACTAGTAGACAGATAATTCATCTTCCAATCTGAGACCTCGATCGCGTCGTCGTATTTTAGTACAAAGGTCTCCAAAACTAGCTTGAATAAAAGAGACAAAATATTCGTCTCGATGCTTCGTTCTCCAACTCGTTTAAGAGACTTCACTACGGAAAACTTAAGCAGGTTCATAATAAGTTATTTTTAATGAACACTTACTTGAAATTTCGATAAAGCGTCTTGGAAGTTGTTGGCGAATCCATATTTGTATTTCCCTGTCAATTGGTCTACATTCTACAAATCAACGTATCAAAAGGTGTCTTAGACTTACTTTTGCCGTGTCGAATCTAATTGATTTAGTTCAGCAGCAAAAAATCGTCAATCAAAACCTTTGCTAGAAAAAGATTAGAAAGAAGTCAAAACTTTGACTTTAGACGGTCGATCCTTTGTTAACTTTAATTCACAATTCGATTCAACACCGAACAAACGACCGAGCGACTAAAGGAGGCCTTAGACATATAGCTGAAACTTTATGGACTATAAAGATTTCCATTTAACCAAAATAAATTAAAAGGGTATGGGTATGGAACCATTTAAGTGAGGCCCCTCGAAAATATTGACATGGTACAGAAATAATAAAAATAGAAGATAAAATGCATTTGGTATTTTCATAGTTTTACCGAAAAATAGCCTTTTCAGATGTTTTTAAAGGCTCAAAAGTTATATAATAACAGAAGGAATCTATCTAGAGCGGACACCATTGGTGCGAAGATAAAATGTCCGTTTTATAGAGGTATCCCCTTTTTAGGGGTTGAAATGAACTGAAATCAGCCCGTTTATTCCAATTTAGTAAAAATCGCGAATTGCGAAATTAAATACCTTTAAGATACCAAGTTATGACCTTTTTAATTTAAAATTCACTTTTTAAAAAGTGGAAAAATACGTCAAAAAAGGGGTATCAATTGGGGGTATCAAATTTGGCATTTTACTCATTTCACAGGATTTTTCAACCATTTCGAATTTCTCCATTTTCTTCCTATTTTGACATTTTTCAATCCCAAAAAGTTGCTTTTCAAAATTTTATTACCATTGATTAAGTTGTAAAACTCATAAAAGAGTCCCAAAAGAGTTATGAATTAATTGCGAAAGTTTAATACCTCTTTTTTGACGTGATTTTGCACTTTTCGAAAAGTGAATTTTAACTTTGCAAGTTCATAACTTTTTAACTACTGGGCTAAACTTAAAAAGTTATACCTCAAAATTTAAGTTAGACATGCTTTTTCTAAAAAAAGTGAGTTTGGTTTCAACGAAGATTTTTTTCGGCCCCAAGGAGTCGCAAAACGTGCGAATTTTTTTTGAGCCACCCGGTATGTCTTCAGGACATGTCTGCTATAGAGATATTCAACTCTGGACTCTGGACGTGAAAAACGTGTGTAGCGAGTATGAAAATAAAAAAAAACGATTATGAAAAAAATACTTCAGTTGGAAGTTGTTGACACCAGTCCCAATCTTCTTCTTCCACTTCTTCTTCTTCTGTCACTTTAATTTCATCCTCATCAGCATCATTTATGTTTAATTTTGTCCCCAAGTCTAAAACAAACAATGAGAAATCTTGAATGAATTTTGATAACATTTTTCGGGGGGAAGACTTTACAATTCCTCCTTCTGAATACAGTGTATCTCATGTAATTCGAACTCCTATAATTCGAAAACTCATACAATTCGAACAAAATCTTCTTCAGTCCCATCCGACTTAATCAAACTCCTATGATTCTAAAACTTGTGTAAGCAAGTCCTGGTTCGAATTACATGAGTTTTAAAACTGTATCTAAAATATCATCGCAAGCGATTAGTAACACTTATACAGATCCCATATAGAACTTAATTTTACGACAATTACGAGAGGCTGCACAGGCTGCTAAGGTCATTATTTATATGCAACGATAAGAGAGTTGCGCAGGCTGCACAGGTCATTTCCTATATACAGCACTACGAGTGTTTCACAGGCTGCGACAGTCATTACTTATAAGCATCGTTAAGTATGAAAAACTCATGCATTACTGTAGAAAAAAGGGAATTATACTAACTGAATGAATAATAAACCTTAAAACTTAAAATACAAACTTTTGCAGAAACCCCCTTTATCAGAAACTCCGTTTATCAACCACTTATTTCAATTTGTGACACCCCCCCCCCCCTCGTACTGTGATGTTTGATGGGTAGTTAAAAATGAAAGACAAAAGAAAAACACATCCAAACATATCACTCGCCCTTCCAAAGCATACTCTAACCAGATTCGTTTTCAAAAAGAGATTAAGGTTCGTAAGCTCATTTAAATTTTTTGGATTTATGTTCGCGAGTGAATCTAAGAAAATGCGGGATGTTGTACCAAAGTCGCATGGTTTTGACAATTTTTCTTATGCTGACATAGCAGTTTTTAGAAATTTTGCGCTGATTAATTAAGGGCAAAAAATTGTGAAAACGCGAAATTTAATCTCATGAAAATTAATCCGCTTAAAGTATTTTTTGAAAAACAAACTCCTCCCCATTAGAGTAAGACAATGAGCCGCATTGAAATTTTCGAAAAGGACAACAGTACTCTATGCAAAGATGAATTATTGATACACATATTTTACCAGTACTAATTTCTTCAATTAGAGGTATTTTCAGTTCTTTTCTTGTCGCCATCAACGTTGTTATCATGTCCAAATCTTTAAAGAATTCCCCTTCTGTTGCTTTGCTCAATTTAAAGTAAAATATTCCTACACAGTTGAAAGAAAAAAAAGAGAAAATATAATGAAAATAGATGAGCTAGTTAGTACACTGTTTCAATTTTCTTACTAGAACATTATGACCAAAAAGTAGCCTCTGAAATTGAGCCTTTAAATGATCTTAATTCTACCATTTTAGCTGTGTTCTGAAGCAATCTTCTTTATAAAATTTCCCTCGAAAGGCTTGAATAAAACATTTTTTTAATTTTATGTTCTCATAAAATAGCTTGTTCTTATATAAAAGAACGCACACATACCACATATTGAGTTAAAAATTTACGATATGAAACTCTCTTAGGAAATGAATCGCTTCCAAAACACCATGTGGTGAGTGTTGAGCATTAATAAAAAAATAACATTTTTCAAAATAAATCTTAGAAAAAAAGTAAATATAGGTTAGTTATACAGAGAGGAGGCCATACCTGTAGAGTTACTCACTGTATGGTTCAATATTAAAAATTAAGATATTTTTTTCATTTTTTAACCCATGATAAATGTATTCTAATTAAGGTATGGTAAAACCCCATTAATAGTAGACTTGTTTTTAAGAAAGAAACTTTTCATTTTGTAAAGACTATCTGAAAGTTATGCACACAAAACTAAATAATAGTGTGAGGGGGTCAAGGTCCCACCTTAAAAATCTGGTGTAACCGTAAAACTTCCCCGGAAAAAATTACTCCCACAGTTATATTTTCCCGGGAAATAATGACTCCCGGAGTAATAAATTCCTGGGAAATTATGACTCCTCCGTGGAAAAAATTACTCCCCTTTAAATTGTGAATTTATTTGTTTTAAATAGAAGATGAGAAAATAGAGTGTTTTCTTCCCAGTAAATATGACTAATGAAGTCTTTCGATTTCATATTCAAATTAAAAATTCGAATTTTGACATTCCAATCAATGAAGTCACTTGCTAAGTAGAGATGTTTTAAAAATGTACGCATAAACTGTCTTGTTGTGTTTGCTCTGAAAAAGAAAACCTTGTCTTAAAATAAAATCTGTATGTTAACGTGACCCGTTGTTCATTTCAAAGAACAAAAATGCATATTAATATTTCTCAAGGAACAAGCACATGTACTAGGTTTTAGCCCATGCCAATCCCATACCAATCCAATAATATTGTGAGATATGCCCGAATATTCCAAAGTTTCCATTTTGTTTTTGTTATTGTTATTTATTCATGATACATAGAAAGAAAAAGATCAAGTAAACCGAATGTTGATCGATATATACGCCAATATTTTTGTATACTACCAGGGGAGTAAAAATTTCCTGAAGGAAGTCATTATTTTCGCGTAAATTTATACTCTCGGGAGATTACTGGGGAGTAGTTATTTCCTAGTAAATAATGACTGGGGAGTATTAATTTTGGGGAGTAATATTTTACAGTGACACCAGGACCACCTCCTCACCGGAAATCTGAATTTTCAAATCTCTTTAAATCATGATCATAGTAGTACCTAAAAGGGGAATACAATAAAGATCCCACCAAAGTAATAAAAAAAACTTCAAGCCTATGTATTTCTAAAAAGAAATTTTTCTACCGGTATTCAGAAGATTTAGACTGTGTACTATACTTATTTTTACTCTTACTCATGTAGCAAGAATGGGCCCTCGGGCCTTATGCTACTCTAAATATATAGATAAATACTATGTATAATATAGAATTGAAAACTTTCTTTTGAGACAAGTCAAATTGATGGTTTTGTATAAGGACTCCCAGAAGTTATTACCAATTATAATTTTCTCCCTGATCCTGAAAAAATCGTCAAAAAGAGTAATTTTCTCTGACTTCCAAATATAAAGCGGCTCTGGAAAATAGTTTTCCCTTGCCACAACCACAACAACCACCACAAAAAAGGTTTTTAAAAAACAATCTAAGAACATTTTAAGCATTCTGAGGAAGATTTTTTTTCTCAGTAAATCAGCTTATAGATGATTTAGCTGTGACGTTTATTGTTATTGAATGACAAAACGTAAAATAGTCATTAAATCAAAAAATCACTTTGGTAGTTAAGATAAGTTGCTTGCCAGAAACGACAGATATTTGGAAGGCATAAGATACATAACTTATGAGTTTTCAAAGTCATTAAAAATGTGAAAAGATGAAAGAATGGTAAATGCCTTTGAGAATTGAAATTTGCTTTCAGAGTTGTAAACAGAGCCATAAGTAAGATGTAAACATGCGAAATCATTTATTGACGCTGGATTTATTATAAATATAAGAGCCCAAACTACCTTAGGGTAACAAATCTTTGCGGGAGAAATTTTGGAAGATTTGGAGATTTTGTCAAAAATCCACCAAATTAAATGCCCGCCAAATTAAATGTTTTTTAAATATTATTAACCCTTTTTAAAGGTGTTTTTTGCTTGGCCAATTTTTTTTTTTGCCAAATTCAATTCCCGTCAAATCTACCAAATGTGGTTCCCGCCAAAATTTCTCTCCGCCAAAAATTACCCTAAGGTACTTTCAATAAATTGATAAAAGTAAGAAAGAGCTATGACCTTCACTAACGTCATATTTGCCAGATTCTTCACACTCTTCGCAAAGTTTTCCAGGAAAATTCAATCTAAAGCGAAAAAGAAAAATATATATATATTTAGAAGGTAACCTTATTTGAACTAATTTTGACAGGAATTTAATTTTATGAATGGCCGAAAAAGATTTTCAGAGGGAATTTAATTTTTGGGGGATGGCAAAAAAATCAATTTTGGCAGGAATTTAATTTGGCGGATGCCAAAATATTTAACCTTAAAATGGCCTAAAAACAGCAAAAAAACACATTTTAGGCTTCAAATATTAGGAATTAATTTTCTTTCCGCCAAAATTAGTTCCAATAAGGCGTAAAATTATTTCCCTCCAAACAATATTTAATATAGCTATAAATTACAAAAACTACAACTCAATTTCCAAATAACAAAATTTTTGTTTTATTTTTAATAATTATAAGGTTTTTTTGAAGCTAATTACTCTTCCATAGAGTGAAATAAATAAGAAAGTTGTGTAAAATTAAAAAGTTAAATTGATGATGGTTCTAGGATGAGACCGAAACGTTTATAAATAAAAATTCACAACATGAATAATAATTATCTGCCTTTAGTGGATTAATTTTCGCAAAATTCTTTCATTTTCTTAGGGCAAAAAAACATGAAATAAAAATTTTTGTGAGGATTTAATGTATGGCCGATAATAATAAATGGCCGAAAATCTCCAAAACCAAGAAAATTAATCTACTTCTGGTATAAAGTCAGGACATGAATGAATACCGTAGAAAGTATGGTTTGATGTAAAATTTAAAGACATTCTCTTCCACATAAATTTCAACATCGTTAGCCTATGAGAAAAAATCAAGAAATGAAATTCATCATTATGAAATAACAATGTTACCACGGTCGGACATAACAGGTTTTTCATTGGACAATGTCCAATGTCCGACCGCTATTTCAAGCCCTGTCATTCACAATGCTAAAAAAACAATAATTCAAGACAAAAATTGGGTTAAATGATTAAAGAAATTCACAATTTCAAAATTAAAAATTTCTAGTTAAAGTGAAATTTCTTAACAAAAAAGAAAAAAGCAGTGACTGACCTTCACAAATTTTGCCTGGATATCAATAAAGATAAAATTTTCATCCTGTCTGATTTTGAAGAGTGGAGTTATCATTTTTCAGTTTCTTTCTTATTTATATAACCTAAAATATTTGAAAACAACAGACATCAGAACTGACAGATTAAAACTTAAGCCTTGTCAGAATTGTAAATACCTTAAGGGAAGAAATTTTTGCAATAAGAAATTAAATTTAACATTAATTTGATTTGCAAAGAAATTTTCTGCAAAACACACAATTTTAAAGAACTCAGTTCACAAAAATTTCTGTCACAAAATCTTTTTGCCTTTAAAATTTCTTTCCTTACCTTAAGAAACCTTCAATCCTAAAGTAAAGTGTAAGATAAGCAACTTTTTGTTGAATCTTGTGTATTGCATAAGGTATATATATGACACCCTCAGCTGATGAATATAATTCTTTTAAACGAGATTAGCAAAAATTTACACCAAATAATTATAAATCCAATATATAAATTATTACATTTAAAAAAGGCAAATAAAATGTGTATACCAAAATTAAATAAAAACAAACCGTATAAATAGTAATTGTCTCAGCATTGTGCTGCTGTAGACGATGTACCATGAGTGTTTTCCAAACATTCTTTGAGTAAGGAAGTGGCTCTATTTTCCGCTATGACATCTTTCAGATACTTAAAAAACAACGATTTAGCTTTCTCCTTCACATGATTTGCATCCAACTTACGAGACAACTTGTCAAAATGCATGGCCAGCATGGTATAGTCGTCCAATTGTAATATGTGTTCCCTGTTTAATATAAAAATAGCTAGACAAAGAAACAGAGGGAAGGGTGAGCAGTCATTCAAGTCTTTGGGTGAAGGTGATCCTGAAAAATCGATGGTTTCTTCAACTGACGTGCTCCCTTGGTTGAAATAATTTTGCATTAGTTCTTCATAATAAGATATTTCACACTCTTCATCTTCCGTGTTGTGTGGTGTTGAACTCCATATAGTCTCCATCACATGAATTGCATCTTCAAAGGGAAATTCTCTTTTCAATTCCAACAATAACATTCGATAGCAAAAATAAAAATGTCCTCCGTCTAAACTTTGAATATGATTGTGCAATGCCTTGTCTGCTTTCATTAATAATTCTGACAGCTGTGAAAATTTATCCATTAATGCTGTCCCTTTCAACAAAAAGTTATTCCTAAGTCTTTCCATGACTTTACAAAAACACAAATAAGCTAAAATTTCATCATTCAAAACAACGAGTAGTGGTGCCGCCAGATCACTCATCCCTTGACAATATGAAATGTCTGGATTATTGAAAGCAAATGTTATCAAAATATTAAAAAGTGAAACTAAATTAGGATGATCTTCCTTGACATTAAAGAATGGGTGTGTGCGGTCAGTCCTCAAAACATCTTTTTGAATCATGTGCGTCAAAGCTTTGATTTCTCTTGGATTTTTGGCCATCCAGTTCTCCTTCAAATGCTTGTAGACTTGTGTTTTCATGAAAATAAACCGTGTTCTTTCTTCAAAAGTCAAATCCACAGGAAATACACCCAACAAATGTGGCCAGGCATCTGGTCGAACGTCAGGGTCCAGATTTTTCAGAAAAATGGAGACCTTCAAATCTTTCATGGAAGAAATGCGACCAGTCGAATCGAAAAATGTATTCCATTCTTTATTGGTAAATGAAGATGGCTTTTCTGTTGCAAAAACATCAAAGACCTTTCCAATGGTTTTGGTGATGTCATATCTCAAAGTGACAGCAAGAGGGATATTGGCTTGTCGCGACTTGATGTCTTTGACTTGCGGTGTATGAATAGGTTGCACAATGTCCCAACCATCAATAACTGAAAAAAATTACATCCTTACATTCTATTTTTTTAATGTTGTTTATACCTTATTCTTAACTCAAACAACTTATGGTTTACTATAATTATTGGCTCTTTTCTTTTAGAAGTTGGTCAAAAATCGATTCTATGCTACTGTAATGTTATATGATGTTATTATTAAGGGTTGGGTGCTACTATATATTGAATTTTACATGCTAAAAAAGAACTACAGCCTGAAAACTCCAAATAAAGTTGTAATAATTTTGCATGTTTCATATTTGTTCAGTATCGAGTTTTCTACCCTAAAGGTTGAGAGAAAAACTGAAAGAATTAATAATTTTTCATACTTTACTTATAAACCTTAAAGATAACTTTTGATCTAGTAGTCCAAATGATCTCTACATTTGCTTCTTCTGAGATTCTAGTTTTTCGTAAAATTTAAAAAATAATTTAAACTTTTTCTAATTGGTGTGATATAATTTTCAGTCTTGAATTTTTTTTCCATAATTTCAATTCTGATCTGCTTTTTTCCTGATGATCAAATGGAGCTTACCATCTTTTTCAAAAGGTTGTACTCTCAACTGAAGAAAAGGGCGACTTGCAGTATGAAAAGCTGCATCAAGATCCCAATCGGAAGTTAAAGAAAGATAGACGTCAGGTCGGTCACTGCTAACATTTCGTGGTAATTGATATACTATGTCAAAGTCTCTAAAATGAAAAAAATGACAATTTCATATTATATGTTTAGGTTGAGCCTAATATTCTGTAAGATTCTAATATATGATTATAATAAATTGTCATCGTTATTTTTGTGTTTATATGTACCAGCATTTGACTGCTTTAGAATAGAATATACCATTTACAGCACTCTGTAAAAGATTCATTAGTTGGTTAACTTACTAATATTTATTTTATATTCACAGAATCAGAAGCAGCTGTCAAGTACCATTTGTATGTTAAATTTCCCAGGTTCATTACTTGTCTTTTCTGCAGCATTTATCATAAGAAAGTTTTCAAAAGAAAATCAGAAGCCTAGATTGACATTTTTTTGTTCCGAAATGATCATGAATTGTTACATAACGCCTTGAAAATGCGGTTTAAAATAAATCAGTTTAAAGGGAGTCATTGCCTAACCTAGACCTTGGTTATAATGATCCAAAGGTTGTGAGTTTGAGCCTAACCCAGGTCCTATAGAGAGGTCACCTTTAATTGCCCTGTAACAGTCTGGATCACAAAATTAATCAATACAAATCTAATTTTTTGTTCTACAGGCCCATCCAGCACTGTTTTTGCTAAAAACAAAAATTATCAAATTTTCCCTGCTCCCATAAAAAATAAGAATCTGAAAATTTATTCCACATTAAAACCAAAACTTTATAGATGTAAGCATTAGATTATTTGCATTTTTATCTAAATAAAATGTTGGGAATGATTTCAAGTGTCTTACCAACCCTGAAATATGAATAAATATATTTTTATTTTACAGACCGAACCATTTAAAACTGAGGATCTGTCTGTAGAACAATAAATTGAATTTGTCTCGCCTTATCAATCCCAAGATCAGATTTGACTTAACTATGAAAATATAACAAAAAATAAAATACTCACTGTTCCAAGTTGAAAGCCTTTTTGAGGAGAAGATACAAACTGGCATATGATGTGATGTTTGGATCAACCGTCATAATTTTACGGTCCTCTGCTGAATGGCCTTTTGAAATACACTAAATAGAGAAAATACTGGATGAAGGTCTCGGTCACCAGGGCAGAATCTTTTCCAAAAAACTGAAAATTTAGAAATAATATTTTATAATATCAGCAACCCATTTGGCAACAAAACACTAGGTTTATAAAGCAATAAAACTTTACAACTGTTTGTCAGTTAAACAAATATAAGGTAATTGGAAAAGTCATTCATTTTTGAAGCTATACACAATTTCTTGTATAAAGTATATAACAACACAAGTCATTGTAAGCTAAAAAACTAAACAATAATAAGAACACAGAAAGGCATTGGGAAAAAGAACAGCCAAAATTAAGAAAAGGAATTATGTTTTTCTAATCAAGGTTATATTAGTTTTTAGTTCTATGAAGTCATAAAAATGGCAGTAAATCAAAGTTTTTTGTAAACTTTTATATGTTATATCAAATTATGCATTTTTAACACTTTTCACAGAACTCTTTTTCAAAAAGTGTCAAATGTAAATTTCCTTTTGATTTCTTTATAAGAACATTTTCTATAAACTCTAAACCAATTCTTTAAAAAAATCTACTCTAGTAAAAAGTCTATCCATGTCAAATTACAATGGATTTACATTTTTTCAAATGATAAACAAAAAAGAATAATATTTTGAAACAATTTCTATGTGTCAATGAAAAAATGTGTAAATTTTTTTCCAAATGACTCTTTTAGTAGAAATTTTGCGAAACTAATTTTTGTGTATGCAAGTTAAAAAAAAAAAGAGAGAGAATGGAGTTTTTGCAAGAATGCTTGTTTTTTAAATATTTTGCAAGAATAATTTTGCGAATTCAGTCGGGTTCAACAGAAGAATACTCCATGATCGGATTATAGTTCGTGAATGGAGTATAATACAGGGGTTGTAATCGGAATATATTCTGTGCACAGAGAATACACAGTTATCAAGATAGTGGTATACTCTGTTTTGTTCAGTTTATTTGGCTTAGAACAACGATAATTGTATTTTTTTTAATTTGATATAGGGCTTCATTCTCTCACGTTAAAGTATTGAAAATTTTACATGTATTGGTATCCCTGCATTTAATTCAAATGTATTTCGCTCATATCGGACAGGATTGTTTACGGAAGTGAAATCACACAGTAGGTACTGTGCTAAGTGGAAAATTTCTGGAAATGTTAAATTTGTGTAATCACAGGCGCCATTCTGGTTGTATAGTATATGATGTCCGCAATATATACCACACCGATTTCCAAAATTTTTCCTCAGTCAAACTAGTAATTATTAAAATTTAAAACAACAATGTAACATTTCAGATGCAACAGTTAAATTTTAGCAATATATATATAATTTTTTTCTTTAATATAAAAAAATAATTTTTTGTTTTAAAACATTTTTCATTGTTGTAGCTCAATTTTAGTGTCAAATTTTTGCCTGAGTTTCCTTAGCAGTGATGACGTAATCTTGTATTATAATACAATTTACGAATCTCGGACTACACTTCTGTTGAACCAGACTGAATTGGGGCCAAATTTGCAAAAAAAAAAAGTACAACATCGCAAAAATTTATATTGCAAGATTCTATCATTAGCCTTAATAAAGTTAGGGATACCTGCAAATTTGCAGTATTATCTCCTAATTTGGATAGCAGAAGATAAAAAACTATCCTAATTGGCCCAGCGCTAGCGAACGGGCCTTTCAAGAGCAACTGTCTGTGGGTATGTCGGTCGGTCGGTCGGTCCCGTCTCGTTTTTGCAAAAACCGCGCCCTATAAGTTGTTGTTGTTATAGATCTCGCGCTCTT